>VZUA01105625.1:8384-38997 GCA_013401035.1 Horornis vulcanius
TGGCAGTGCTGGGCTCCTGGTTGGACTGGATGATCTCAGAGGTCTTTTCCAACCTAAATGATTCCACGTGCAGTCATGGCCATCTCAATGCTGGTTTTGTTTCCAGGTTTATCTGTACTCCTGCTGCTCCAGTACAGGTATCTGCACTCCTGAAGGGACTTCTATCGTTTATCAGGTCCCTCTACAGCCAAGTTAACAAGTTGGCTGCAAAAAGGAAAATATTTCAGATGATAAAAAGAGGTTTTCTAATTTTAGTCCTTGGAAAAAAAAAAAACTCAGTGTTTTCTCTATTTACCAGGTAAATTTATTTCTAAACCCTCAATCCTTTCTCTGTTTGCCAGGTGAATCTTTAGTGCTAAAGCTGACTGGTGTGTGTAGGAGGCATTTTTTTATGATTTACTCAATGCTTTGAGATCAGTGGAAATGAAAAGCTGTATAATTACCCTCTGGCCTTTTATCTTTCTGTGGTATCATCTCTAGAGAACCAACGATGGGGTAGAGAAGCCTCTGCACAGCAGATAATCACAGCCATTAAAGGAAACAATGCCAACTTAAAATCAACTGTGTTTTGCTCAGTAGAACATTGATATTGGAGTCTGTGTTGATCTGTTCCTGAAACCAGGCAGCCAAGAAACAGCCACTGCTCAAGGCAGCACCCAAAAATTGAACTAATTGTTAAATATTCTAGTAAAATTCTAAAATATTCAGAGGATTGGTGTTATGAAATGGGGGGACACAAAGGCTATGAATGTCTGCTCTAAGTGAAAAATACAAGTCAGCCTTAATTACAAATTTGCAATCAATGCTGCTGTTTTTTGAAGGTGTTGGTAAATAATTAATGAGTGAGTGAAGCACAAGGATGGAAATTTCCTCTAAAATCTGATTTTAAGCAAGTATCGGTGTTTTTTTAAGGAGGAGAAGCAAAGGAGCAGATTTATGATACAGCTGGAATGTAAAAGGTGAAATAGTGGTTTTCTTCAGGAGTTAAATGCACGTGGAGTGGTTCAGCAGCTCCATTTGTCATTATCCCTGATCAGCACAGCAGCTGAGTGGCCAGGATTGGTGATTGCGTGGGGAATATTCACTTGTCAATAAGATCTTGACTGAATGTCACATCCACTTAATGGCATTTAAAGGGGAAGGAAATCACTGTCTCACACCCCTGAGAAAGGTCAGAGCATCAATTTATCTCTGTTTGTCTGAAACCAGTTGAAAGTACAATGCAAGTTTGCCACTTAGGGGTTTTTTTTAGTTCCAATTCTGAGTTGAACTGGTTTTAAAGCTCATGTCAGGAAGAGGAACAAGCTGCCATGGGAGGCAGGGGCTCAGTAGCCCACGGACCTCCTGAATCTCTGTGAGCATCTGCCATTGGTCTTTCACCTCCTGCTCAAACTGGACAAAGTGTTCAAGCCTTGTGGGGCTCTGTGCCCAGCCTAAACACTGACACATGGAGAACACAGCATCTGCCCAGGGCTTTAGGACATCCACAGGCAGCCTCCTTTGGAAAATAATAAGAATAATATGTGGGCTCAGGTATGCCAGGATTCCTCCATCTTTTTGAAACGTCATGAGATATGACTCACTGATTAACAAAATGAAATTACGGCACTGACTGACAGTTTGGGGGTGCCTTTTTGGCTCTTTCTAATGAATGAGGTAATTAAGGACCATCAAACCTCAACACACAGCATCAGAGCTGCCTTGGAGCAGCCATAAATGCAGTTCCCTCTGTCTGCAGGGGTGGGATGCCAGGATCTGCTGTGGCTGAGCTGTGCAGAGCCCACACAAGGGCTGTGATGCTGGTGCCAGTACTGATGCAATGCAGTTGTTTTTGCAGTTGCCCACATCAGCACTGGCATTTCCAGATTTAGTTCAGATCTCACTGAAATGCCCTCTCTGCTTAGAGAAAGAAAAAGAGTCTTCATAGCTGTTCTTAAGTTTTTATCTCAGTATTTTGAGCCCTGTTGGTGCAGTCCTCATGATTCAGATGGACTAAAACCAAAACCACACCATCCTAAATATGTTTGTCTTGTTTCTAACAAATATGTTGCTATGGGAACTTGATGTTGCTCTGGTTGTTGAACCAGATGCACCAGCTATCTGTCTCTAGGCTGGCTCTGTAAATTAATTGCATTTAAACTCAACATATTAAGTTATTTCATGTTAATTAATTTGAATGTTAAGCTGGGTGTTTGCAGAGTTTCCCCCTCCCTGCTCAGCCCCCAACATTAATTAACGGCTCCAGACCCTGCAGTCCCTCACCCATGGCTGTGGTCTTCCCCAGCTCTCTGCAGTTACAACACTCTCTGCCTGCATGGGAAGTAATCAGTGTCCAAAATAATTGCTTTTCACAAGTCTGCAGTCAGCTTCCTTGTCACATATTTAAGCTGTAATGAAACTGTTTCGGTTGCCAGCGAAAAATATTCAGCTGAAATGTACTGTAATTGCAGGTGGAAAGCAGAGCCATAATGGAGCTGGTTTTATTTAGCACGTCGTGTTTTCATTTGTTGGAGGCATTTCCTCCAGCAGTGCTCTCCTCTCCTCATTCCTGCTGAGGGAGCAGGAGGGTTGGGATCCTCCCAGTATCTCTGCTTTGCATTTAGGCAGTGGAAGGTGCAGAGAACTCACCTGTGGTGTAGGGGGCATGAAGGGCACCTTTGGCCCCGAGGCAGACAAGGATACAGGATTAATCTGCTTGCTCTGAGCTTTGCTTGTGCATTCAGCCAGCAGTGGAGCTTTGGGAGGATAGTTAAATTCGAGTTGGTTACCTAAAAATCTATAAATAAATTATCCAAGAGTTGTTTCTAAATCTAAACTTCCTGGGAGCTCAGCAGCAAACAAAACTATTGCTTAGGTTTGCAGTAGACTTTCTCCTAGAATTCAGAATTCTTGGAGCAGAATCCGTGCTGTGGGAAAGGACAAAATGGTGAATGTGTGCAGCAGACTTAAACATTTCCTACATAGCTCTATAATCTGTGGTCAGAAGCTTTAGAGAAACTGGCTAATGAATTAGAAAACCCACAGGGAAATCTTATTTACAAGGAAGGCAACAGAAACATTAATGTGTCTTTATTAGCCTTATTTAGGCCATCTGCTGTGTACATGGAGGGAGCTGCACAGTCCCTGCAGTCACACAGCAGCAGGGATGTGCTGAGTTCCAAACTCTTCTCATTTAAATGCTTCCTTAGACCTCTTCAGCTCCTGGAACTTTTTGCTGCAGTGAAAAGTCAGCTGATCATCAACAAGGCAGGGGGTGTGGAATTTTCTGTGTCTCCATTCAGATGCATTTTCTTTCTTATTGCTTATCTTTGACTTGGATTTTGATAGGTTTTTGGAGTCAAGTTGCCATTAAAATCACTATAACCCAAAATTTAATAGCAATTTCTGTGCTTTGCAAGCCACTCATTGAAAAGACAGTTTTGGAGCAACTATAGTTACTTGCTTTTTAATGCATACACAGATTTTTTTGCATATGTTTAGATAATTTGAGTGTAGCCCAAGGAAAAGGAATTAAAAAGTTGATTACCATAATTTTGAATTTTATTTCCTATCAGCCTTTTCCTATTCCAAATGTGTTTCACTTTGCAAATTGTTTTGCTTGGATCTGGCCAGCGCAATCCTTGCAATTTCTCACTGAGTTCACTGGACCCACAACACCTGCTGGTCTCAGTGGCCACAGTATTGTTGCCAAAGTTCTCTTCACACCTTCGGGGCATTATTTATTTACTTTTTTAAAGGAATGAAAGTCCATGCATCATTCCTTGCTCTCCTGTTGGGCCTGAATTTATTTTTAACTGAAATGTAAGCCTAAGCAAGCAGCCTGATAATTCCCAACTAACCTTCTCGCTGGCTGATTGCAGCTGGGGAACGACAGCCTTCCCATTTTGTTGAAATAAATAAATTGGGAGGAATGTGTGGAGGAATCTTAGAGGTTTTATTAATGCAAAACACAGAGAGGCTCCTGCTTAGATTGTACTTCTTTGATTACTCAACTGAGTTATTAGATACATGAAGAACAGCCATTTAAATGTAAATCCATTCTCCTTCTGTAATAGATAAATGGGCTTTGCCTTGAATTTGTAAGCAGAATATATCACTTTGATATAGCAACTGGAGCTGAATAAAGCCAGTCAGTAGACCAAGGGAAGGATGAGGATTCCTTTAAAGTGAATGGAAAAGAGGAGACCATCAGTTAATTAACTTCAATTTCTGTATTAATGAACTTTCTCTGGTGCTTGTTTAAGCATCCAGATGCTTGCAATTGTTTTTTCCCCGACATCAGGTGTTGGTTGGCATGTGATAGTTACAAATGTTACCTGTCTTTTATATCCCAGATGTAATTTTTTCATGTGCTCTGTGGCAGAGTCATAGTGTGGGTGGTCCAGAGCTGCACTGTACTGGGTAGGCACATGGACTCTCAGCCCCAGGGCACCACAAGTTCAAAATCTGAAAGAGGAGAAAAAAATGGATTCAGTGTCTTGCCTGTTCCTCATGAGCCCTGAGAAGGCAGGAGGTCAGAGCTGATGTTCACCAAAGGTGGGTGCTCTGGCAAAGCTCATCTTCCCAGGCTCCTCCTGGACACAGGGCACTTGGGCTAAATCCCATTTCTGCTCCAGATTCTCTCTGGAGGACTCTGCTGGTTGTTACCAAGAATAGAGGAGCTGCGAGAAGCAGCCCCAAGCTGTCCAAGGTGTGAGAAGGATGTTATCCTTCAACCCTCAGATGTTCCTCAGGAACTGGCTCTACTTGCCAATGCCGCAGCAGCCCTCTCTGCTATTTGTTACAGAACACTCTGGAAGGAACTTTAATTTCAAAAGGAGAGCACAGCAATTCTTCAAGTGGCACTTGGCTCCTAGAGCGGGGCTGGAGCAGCCCCTGGGTGATGGCACCAGGCCAGAGGAACCCAATGGATGCCAGCCTTTGGTGGGATCCCTTGCCCTGGGTGGGATTTTGGAGGCAGCCGTGCTGGCTGAGCTTGTCTGCAGGAGCAGAGCTAAGCAGATTTGCAGTGCCTTGGAAAATCTGCCCCAGGAGCAACGCTGGAATAAGCACATCCAAAGTTAAATAGGTGGCATGGTCGAATTTCTGTCTGAACACAGGAAAAAGAGGAATTGTCCCACGGGCAGAGACACAGGAGAGCTGCCTGCAGGGACAGGCTCCCACCCAAACCAGAGGCAGATGTTTTCCTCTTGCTGAACTTTCCATCACTCAGAACCCCCTGTGTGCTGGTAAGCAGGTTGCTGCCTTTCACACGCATCCAAATTCCAGTTTACAGTTCTGTTCCTGCACCCTTCTTTCCTTCTTTGAAATAAAAATACTCTGAAAGAGGAAACATCTCTATTTTAGCAAAACTGAGCTGTGTTCTCAAAAGCAACTGCAAAAGTACAGTCAAGAACCAGAAAAACAAATGGCAGGGTTTCACCCTGGTCATCTGTAGGAAGTTTTCTATTTTCTTCATCCTGTGCTCCTGGGTGTCGTTGTTGCAAGTGTAGCCATCCTTGTTATCCACCTACTATTGGATGCTATCAATGGTGTGCTTAATTCTTCCTAACATCACAGCAATCTGTGAAATGGAACAGATTTAAATTCTAATAGTTAATAGCTGAATAAATACATCTGTCAGCCATAGACTGTCTCAAGTATTGCTCACTGTAACTGTAATTAAACTGTAATTAAAGCCAGTTAAAGCCATCAGACATCTGGGTGGTGAGAGATTAGGTCCATCCTGCTGCTTTCATTACCTCTGTGAGAGTTGGGGGGTTAATGGAACAGTCCTCTCATCATGGGACTGTATTTTCAGTAATCATGGTGACCAGATTGGCAGTGATGGCTTCATTAAAAATGCACTGAAAAAAAAAATATTAGAGATTAATCTATTGCTGTTATTTCAGGTGGAGGGAATAGTTTCTGGTTGTGCTCTGTGTGAGGAGTCCTCTATGGACATGAATTAAAAGTTTCAGAATCATAGAATGGTTTGGGCTGGAAGGGAACATAAATTCCCTCTTGTCCCAGCCCCTGCCATGAGCAGGAGCACCTTCCACTAGGTCAGGTTGCTCCAGGCCCCATCCAACCTGACCTTCCAATGGACTTTTTTTGCCATACTACTTTAAAATACTTGTTGCAGTTGTTTTTGCAGGCTGGGATCTAAAGGAGCAGAAATAAATTATAAAGGAGGGTGCTGGTCATATATCCCAGAAATATCCCTACAAAACCTTACAGTTGTTTTTGGAAACTGCCCAGTGCTGTTTTTATTACTTATAAATGCCAAGGAAGAAATGAAATTGTTTTTCGTATGGTATCCCTCCAGCATGGGGAACTTTCTGCTGAAGTGTCTGGAGGAGAGAGCTTTACTTAATCCCCTTAGAACTGATGTGAGAGCTCCAGGTTGTTTTGCTGTTCAAGCCCTGTTTGTGTCTTCCCTGGCTTTTCTGAGGACAGGGGAGATGGGTGACTGCTTTTGGGGCAGTTGATTTATTGCATTATTCTGAATCACTGTGGTCTTGGTTGCAAACTGATTCTGGTTGGGTTTTGCTGTTTTAAAACTCATTTTTGAGTTGTGGTACTGAAGATTTTGCTCTGTGAATTACCTGCTCTTGAACATCTTTCCTTACATTTCTGATGACTTATTTGCTAGAAGGGATAATTAAAAATTACAAGTCTGGAGATATGGCAGAGACAAGGGGATGTAGGAAGCAATTTTCTTTGCTGAGACTGTGTTGTGAACAAAACCCTCGACGCTTTGAGCAAAACTCTGTGTGGCAGAAAAAAAATAGGACAGTTTGACTTGATGAGGATTTATGTCTGTTGGGTTTCTCTGGCTTTAAATACTGTCTACCATAGATTCTGAGTTATTAAACCTCAATGACTGATGTATCTACACGGACCAAGGAGTGACCCTGAACCTTTGCTAAGCTTTTAAAACACATTTATTTAGATTTTCTTTCTCTGTCTCTAAAACTAGAATGGAGAAAAGGAATTGAGAGCTCACCTGAGAAAGTCAGAGAAGAGCAAGAACCCTCAGAAGTGATAGAGTTGTTGTGAATATAACACGTCTACAAGTAAGACTTAATTTTTAGGCTATATTTTCTTGAAATCTGCTGAAATTAGAGACTGGGCTTTTGGACATTCACCTGACCTTGTTATAGATATTTATACAACCACTCCCCACCTTGAGTTTTGGCAAGCACCACTCAACATTTCTTAAGATTGATGATGAGTACACTAAATACTCTCTGAATAGGAGATCCTTTAGGTACCCAAGCACAGTGTCAGTGAGCTGAGCTTTTCCGGCATCAGGGCTGGTTTTTCCAGTGCTGAGAGCCCAGGGAAGAGGAGACTAAATCGTGCTGCACTTGCTTCCTCAGCTGCTGTAAACTCTCAAATTTTCCCAAGGATTTGGGTTTTAAAGACAAAGGAGAGAATAGATCCTCTACAGCCACATGTTTCAGTCATGAGACAAGTATAAAAACTGACTTTATCTGGGATGCCATGGGCCAGGTTTGCAGCGTCCCAGGACTTGAAGCAGTACCTTAATATTATTTTAATAAATAATTAATATATTTTAATATTAGTTATTTCCTCCCTGATATCTCAGGATGCAGATTCACACACACAGACCTCCAAACACTTTTTTATTTTGCACTTTTGCAGCATTCAAGTAGACACAAAGTAATGAAAGAAAGGAGTTAATTTCTCCCTTGTTTCCAATGAATTTTGCATAGGGAGCAGCCATGTGCACTGGCACCACTCTGTGCTGAAGAGCAGAACCCTGCTGGGTCAACGACTCCAGTTAAGCAGCCCCAAGACACCCTCTGAGGCTAAGAATAGCCTCTAAATAAGAGCAGTCTTACAGACTACTTTGGGATCAGCCTGCCAGGCCAGAAGCTATTTATTGTCAGAAAGTGTGGCATTGCTGGGCCCTTCCAGATCTGCCACCTCTCCAAACTCTTTCCAGACACAGCGAAGTGTGAGCTTGCTCAAACTGATATTAACATTTAATTTTTAATGGACTAATTAAACTGACCACCACAGGTCTCAGAGGTCGAGTGTAGTTTTGGAGTGTGTCAGATAATTTCTGTTTTTTCAGTAGGACTCTGAGAAAATGCTGAGAAAATCATGTCTTTGTGTCAGGATTGTTCTATTCCCTTTTGTGTCTTTTAAATTTAAACTTCTGCTCGATACTATAAATACCATCTTTTTTTTTCCCCAGAATTTTCCAAGGGACAGAAAGCTTATTTAAGTTTTAAAACAGCTGTAGTAATAGGCAAACATATCATTAAGATCCTAATCAAATACACGCAATTATTTTATTGTGCAAGCTTGGAGTTTTAATAGAATTAAAAATACAATTGAATTCCAGTCCAAGGTAACATAATCCCCCTCTGTGGTTCTGCTGATTGGAATTTTAAATTCCACGGAAGAATAAATGGAAATAAGTCTCTTTTGTAAAGCACCATGGTGCCAAAATGTGTCATCTGTAATGACATGCTCATCAGATTTGGTGGTATAATTTGTACCTTTAATTTATTGGGCAATGAGACTCTTAATATGTACTTCATGTGTCTCCAAAGGTTTTATTTGGCCTCCAGCCTGAAAAATATCAATATTGTAAGGATTAAGCAACCAAACAAAAAATCAAATAGTCCAAGAGAGAGACTAAATCAATATAAAAGAAATGTTTGTGTTGCGTGAAGTCATTGGACAAGGCAGAGGGATAATGCTGTGGAGAAATCGATGTGCTAAAGGACAGACAGAAACACCTTCCCCAGCTCAGCCAGGTGCTGCAAGGCTTGAAGAAACAAATGGAAGGTCTGTGGTGGTGAGATGAGTGTTGGCTGTGGGGTGATTGTCCAACCCACCACAGCAAACCCCATTTCCTGCTGTTTTACCCCAAGAACTGATGGGCTCAGCCCAGCGAGGCCCAGCCGTGTGGGGCTGCTGCCACACCAGGTGAGTGATGGTTGTCACTGTGTAGATACAGAAAAATTCTGAAGTGTCTTGAGAAGGAGGAGGGTTGAAAGGTCATGGAAAACACAACCTACGTAATTTATCCACAGGATGGGTCAGAAATGGGGTTTGAGTATGAATCTGTAATTAACAGCCCTATAATTGACTCATGGGCCCATCGTCTGTACAATTAACTCCTTTCTGCTCGTGTTGGACAGGCATTCCTTTGATCCAGACAGAGTTTGTAATTTCAGATCTATAGTTTTTAAATGAAAATCCATGTGGCTGAAGAAGATTTAAGTCTCCTCAAGGAGGACACTGCCAGCACACACAGTATTTCTGTCTGATTTAAGGGTTTTGAGGATCTTATGAAGGTGACATGTTCCCTGTCAGACCTGAGGCAAATCAAATTTGAAGCTTTTTCAAAATTTGTCAGTGGATCTGTCGTGGATTTTTGTAATTAGCCAATAATCTCTGTGACCATGAAGCTTTTGGAGATCTTCTGCTGTCACTGAGCTCCTTGGAGCTGCTGCAGAGGTGTGGGTTTGATTTTTCTATGAACTCATAGGGTTGATTCCATCAGGGAAAGCCTTGGAACTTGTAAATCAAGCAAAGAAAAATGCATAATTATTTCCTATGATATATTCTCATGCATTTCACAGAGAGACTGTTAGAGATGCAGCTCTGGCTGCTTCATTTTTACATTTTTAACTCCTTTGCCTTTCAAAGACCCGTCTCTCCATGAAAATTTATGGTGGGTGCAAAATTTCTCATCTCCCAAACAAACCAAGTAGCTGGAAAGGAGCAGCCAATTAAGATGCACGATGCTTTGCCCTAAGTGACAGCCCATAAATCAGAGCCCGTGGAATATTACATTTTAATGCACTGCCAAAGCCTCGTGCTCGGTGCATCCACAGCCCCCAGCATTGCTTAGGGATGAAGTCACTCCTTGGGGGAAGTGAGGGAGGTCACACTGATGCTATAAAAAGGTGTCAGGCCTTTGGTATGTTGTTTGTAAAAGTAAAAGAAACAAGATTCTGGGCGTCTGCTTGCTCTCACTGTTAGAGGAGGTGTTTAGGAACCTAAAGTGGGTTCCTTTCTTACTGCTATTTAATAAATGTGATTTATTAGGAGACTGAGGAATGCTGTTAGCAGAAAGGCTTGTGAGAAAAATTAACAGAAAGCATGACTTGAAGGGTTGAAGCTCAGAGCAAACTCACTCAATTTGGCAAGGAACACATTAGCAAAACAATGCGCTTGGGCACGAAAATATCCCAACCATCAAGAAACATGGTCAAGAAAAACACCCTTCTGAGTGGAAATGGATGTTAGAGATACACACAGAGCCAAATCCACAATTTTCACAAAATAACACAGGAATGCGCAGAGCAGCAGTGCAAAATTTCCCTAAACTTTATTTTATTCTTCTTTGATTTTTACTGTACACTGCCTACCCTGCCACGACATCAGAAGGCAGGGGAAGGGGCTGCCTGGAGCAATGCATGCTGATTCCTCTGAATTTTGAGGTGATTCACATAGGAATGTCACTGCACTTCTTTTGGGGGTGATTCCCAGTTGAACCCATCCAGAATGTGGGGGATCCTCCCCCCAGGAGCTGCCAGGCAGTTCTGGTGGGGGGAACCTGCCCTGCACCCCTGAACTTCTATGAAGCTGGTTCCTTCTTTGAGAAGATGCTCATCTCTGTCAATTCCTGTTCTTCCCCATTCCCTCTGAGCTCTGGCGTTCTCTCCATGCCTGATTGTGATGGCTTTGTTTCTTTTATTTCCAAGGGGTCAAGTGATTACAAGATGAGAAATTGAAGGGGGTAGAGGGTGACCCCCAGAGCCCAACAATGCAGAAAGAAAGAGGTGACACGAGTGCCAGCACTTCTTTCCTTGCTTTCTGTGTGGTGGCAGGGAGATGGAGGAGACTGTTCCTGATCTTACTCCAAAGGGCAGCACATCCTCTGCAGAATGGGGACGGGGCAGCCATTCCACCACAGGCTCAGCCACAAATATCTCCACAGGCACTGAGTGCAGCTCAAATGATTTAAAGGAGAAACACACACCTTTAAGCTCCTTTCCTTTATGCTGGGGACAGCTGATGGACTTAAATGTGGGTTGATCCAGTCCCATCGACTCCAGGGTGATGGTGAAGATGGGGGAACTGATCCCCAGGCACCAGTGATTGGGTTTGTGGATTGGGAGAGCAGCAGTGTGGGCAGTGTGCTTGCACTAATTTAATATTCCCTGTGGATGTGTCACTGACCTCTAAATGTTACACACAGGATGAAATACCTGGTAATGAACCAGGTTTGCAGGCTGGTCTCAACACCTGTGCTGTCCTGAGTTCTAAATCTGGCTGAAGCCAGTCCAATAAACCCCTGCCCAGCTGAATTTCCAGGAGGAACCTTGCCCTCCTGTTCAGAAAACAGCACAGCCTGCCCTGCTGCTGCTGGAGCTTTGTTGATCTCTGGTCTGAACGGGTCCTCTCTGCTTCTTTCCAGATGCAAAATTATGTCCTGCCTTCCAAAACTGCCTTCCAAAATTATGTCTTCCCCCCAGAACTGCTGCTCACCTCTACCTGTGCTCATTTATTCAATTCTGTTGAAATTTAATGATCAAAGCATGAATTTATAAGAAAGTACCTCTCCCCCCTTAAAGATCCTTCCATGAATAATTCCTGTGTGCCTGTTCCTTGCTCATTGTTACACACAGCAGCCTTGGCAGATGAAGAGGTCAGTCCTTGGCCAACGCAAATGTTAATTCAGAGCTGAATTTCTTTTTTTATTTCCCTTCCAGGTTGGCAGCCCTTTGTTTAAAATGAAAATCCCTCCAATTCTCTTTAATTTCTTATGCACAAAAATGCATTAATGATAATGCAATTTTAGGCTGCTTGAGCTTGTTTGCCCTCAAAAGGTGTAGGAGTTAGTATGGGTTGCATTGCCTGAAATTATAATATAATATCCCACACCTTACACCCTGCTATGTATCCTGGAAAATCATAACACACCAATTGAGAAACAATCTCTGGGTTTGCACTGGTTTAACCAGAGGAGAATATTTCACCTATTTTGTTTTCTCATCTCTCTGCCACATGGAAGTCCCATAATTAATTAAACCATATGAGAATTTATATAAGCAGCTTGGGGAAAATATTGGTGATACTCAGTATAAAAGGAACCTGAATTTGGATTAAGCCCATTCTAGTGCTTCTTATGAATTCATAACTTCTCCTGCCTCTCTTTTTTTCATTTGAGGCAACTTCAGAAGATAAAGTTGGAAGAACAATGGAGCAACATTCTCAGATTTCCAGGCAAAAGGGTGTCCTTCTCCTTTTTCATCTCATGTTTATTATTTTACCCCATCAAATAAAAAAATATCAGATACTTCTGTTAGAGTAAAAACAACATGTAGGAGGAACCAGAGGAAAACAGGCTGGAGGCTTCCTCAAGAAAGGCAAAATCTTATTGTTTGTTCCTTATCAACAGAAAGCAACAGCCACATTAAATGGAGCTGGATAACAGAGTAATTAATTCCTCTGTCTGAAACTTTGTGTCATCTCTACGTGTGATTAGGGAAGGGCTGGGATGAAAGGCTTTGTCTCTGGAGCTGCTGCTCTGTTTTATTTCTCCAGGTTATTGTGACAACATCCTCCTCCTGCCTGTGCAAAGCTCTCCCAGACCTTGCTGTCCACCAGTGGGAGTCAGACGTGGGGGTTGGCACATCTGGGCTTTGTGTGGAGCCAGAAAAGGCCCTCACCCATCAGGCAGATGCCAACCCCAAAAGTGTGCAGCCAGGATGATGCTTCTCCTCTTGCTCTCCCCTTCCCAAGTGCAGCAGGATTACCTTGGCCTGAGATCTGAGCAGGGAGGGAGAGTGGGTGCTCTTGTTGTTTTCCTTTGCTGAAAAGCAGCCAAGATTAAAGTTTGCCAGGAGTCAGGGAGATTTCAGAGCAGGAGCAGAGCAGAGGGTTGTCCTGTTTGGTGTCACAGATCCATGGATGGCCAAACCCATGGGCAGTAATGGGAGTTGCAGTATGGTCTATCCTGCAGGTTTTGTAAAAGGTGGGTCCTTTTTTCATGAAAAGCCTCATTTGAATGGCTTCCTCTTTTCCTTGAGATAATTTAGACTATGGAAATAACTGGCATAAGGAGCATCTGTACTGCTATTTCCTGTTTTTACCTTCTATTTATATATCTTACCTTCCTGCCGGGGACCTTAAAGATGCACAGGACAGGGAATCCTCCCCTGGAGCTCATGTGCTAAGCAAGGAGTGTTTGTTTTCATTGCAATCATTATTATTGATCCAAATGCCCCTGTCCCCACCTGCCTACACCTTTCCCCCACAGACAAAGCCCTGCCTGGGGTCCCTGGGACATTTCCCAGCCAGGCTGCTGTGCCCCAATTCCAGCCCCTTCATGCCGAGCACACACACAGACTTTGCAGAACGGGGATCAGTAATCTTTGTATTTCCTAGATTTCCTCAAACCGTTTTAGGTCAGGGAGACCTGTGAACTCTTCGAATTGTATTCTGAATTGCTTCACATTTGCCCTTTGTATTCATTTGCACTAATCAGTCTCTTCCCTGTTATCCTGGGTGAGTCACTCTCCGCTTCCCCACTCCACTTCTGGAGTTTGCACAGTGTGGTCGATTATGACCCAGTTTGGGTAATTTGTCCTCGTAATGATTCATTTATCACTATCCAGAACCCACTTCAGCAAAACACTTAAATGTGCTTTCAAATGCTGTACTTACAAAGAATTAAAATAAGCACTTGCTTGAATAGTCCGGAGGTGGAGAAATTTGTGTAATCACGCTTCTCCCTCACTGATAGTACTGACAAATGTTCCACCTTTACAGCATTTTGAAAAAGTAACAATTGGAGATAAATAATTTTGATAAGCAGAATCAAATAACTGCAGCGTGTCATTCCTGATTAGATTTGACATTGTGCTAACATCCATCTTCCCCAAACAGCTGCATTGATACAAGGCTTTCCTGCTGGATCTGCCTCTAAATTATAAAACTGCCCAAAATGTACAAAAAGATTTATTTCAATTCTGAGGTCATTGATTTGCTAGAGAACAGCAGAGGAAACCGTGGTATTTGGTGGATACCTTCGAAGCACATTTATGTAATTGATTCTTTTGCAACCAAATGCAGAAGAAATATTAAATAGAGTTGCTTCGATTTGAATGCTGTTCCACATGGCCAAGAGTGCTGTAGCCAGTACAGTTGGTTTTATTTTATATATATATTTATACACACACATATTTATATTATAAACACATGCACACATATATATATAGAGAGCCTTTACCAGCTTAACTGTGGCAGTGAAAACTATCTGGATACAAGCAAAGTTCTTACTGAAACTCACCTCTACGTTTTTATTTAAACCACAGTAAAAGTTAAATCTTGACTAAATAGGTTGGGGAAAGTTTTAATGTGAGAACATGTTGACTCTGAGTACCACTAAACACTTTGTTTAATNTTTTACACCTTATTAGCACTGCAGTAAGGGAAAAACACTTTAAAAAGCATTAAGGGGGAAAAAATGTCATTAAGAACATATTTGTCAGCTTCCAGAGATGCTAATGAATAGGAACATAATGGCATTAACAGCTGGAGATCATCTTCTTTTCCAGGGAAAACTTTAACCTCACACACTTCTTTCATCTTGGTATGGAAATATGTACTAATGAAAGCTCTTCCCAGGACAGGAGCTGTTGGGGGGTTTAAGATGTGGCAAAAAAACCCAAAAACCTTACGTGTGCAGTTCTCTTTATACTTATTTATATTTAAACTACAATTATTTATTTTTAACATATAAATAAAAGTCATTACAAAGAGTAACAGGAGGCTGTGAAAGAAGCCAAAAGATTGAGGTCTCACACCTCAATGTTAATTTATGGTGGTGGTGGCAGCACCGTGCTTGTCACACAAGGAGGAAAACCCATGAGGAGATGTCTGATGTTCTCTCTGCAAACATTTCTATGGCTGAGGAGCAATCCTGCGGGGAGAGAGGCTGTTTTTGCTTTTCATTAGCTTAATCTCGTCAGAGTTTAATAGCAAAAACATGATAAACCTCATGTTCTTTTCATTAAAGAAACCTGTATCTCCTCTAGTTCCGTGCGTGCTATCTGCTGGCATTATTAAGGAGTTTATCATCCTGACTTCTCATGCAAATTACAAAGGGATTGGAAGGATTTGCTCTGCAACTGAGGAACGAACCCAGTGGATCCAGTGGACCTGAGCACCATAATTGGCACCTAAATATGCTTTAGGCAGATGGGGCTGTAGATTGTGCCAGCAAATTACTTCATGACCATAGCTACTTCTCTGCTGTGTGTTATTTTGTAGATTTGAATCTATCCTTTATTCTTGTCAAAATACCAGTGGGAGTATTTTGAAGTGTAATTTTAAGCTGCTTACTTTGAAAGGTATTAATACAGAGAAATGAATCAAAATCACAGCAGCATTTTATAAGGCATCTTTGTCTCAGGATAAAAGCAATATCTGTGTGTCACAGGCTGAATGAAAACCTCATCTGGGACAGGTTTCCCTTTTGTCTCGGAGGAAGAGCAAAAGCTGAGTCCTAAAGATTAACCCAAACAGACAACCCAAAATGAGCTGAACTTTTAAAGGGAGGGAACATTCCACTGCACTGAGAGACCCTACAAATGTACTCATCTTGCCTTTTTCTCACGTTAACTTCATAAACTCTGGTGATAACTCAATGATCAGCAGCAAAAGGGCCCTTTTAATGAGAAACATGAAGAATATGTGTAGTCTGACTAGGCTGTGAAAATGTGATGTTTAAAATACTACAGAGAGATACCCTGTGTGTGTTTGTGCTTTCTGCGTGAGCACAGTGTCACCAGCTCCACACATTCCAGCTCTGGAATGGTTCAAACAGAGTCTGTCTCCCACCTCCCTGAGAGTGTCTTAAAATTGTCTTTGAAATGTGGTAAAAGTACACACTTTGATTCTCACCATGGTATTTTCAGTCTGAGCTCAGCTGCATTTGAGCTGCAGCTTTCCAAAGCCAAATCAGAGCTGTTCAGGCTGTTGGGCTATGAGAAAATAAAGAGCTACTTAGGGGTAAAATAAAGTCACTGTTGCTTTCTGCTACAATCAGAATAGAAATATTGCAAATGGTGTTCAAAAGGGAACAGGAGGAGCCTGCTGGTCACCTGCTCTGGTCTCGCTGTTAGAGCTGCTGTGCCACCACTAAATCAGGAGTAGTGGCAATGAAATGAGTCAATGGAGTCCCACAAATATGAAGCACAGAGAAAATCAAACTGCTGCAATACGTGAATCACTGCTCGCCCTCTGGGTCTCTATCTGTGTTGTGTATTTTGTGTCTGTTTTATGAGCTGCTTTTTAGTTGCCTGCTTGGCCCAACCAATCCTTCAGCAGAACAGCAAGAGCAGCTCCAGCTGAGGCAGTTGTAGACCTGCCACGGCAGCTCTCCACAGCCTAATTACGAGCCAGCTGCGGGTCCAGCACCTCTGGGATATCCAGAGAAAACTCCCCAAAATGCAGTCATTTATCGTCTTTGCTTTCCACTGGCTACCTTTGATTTCCCCTTTTGTCAGACTGAACAAAACATGTTTCAACTCCAGCTATCACTGAGTGTCTGAAGGTTTTCCTAGCTCGGGATTTAGCAGGGAGGAATTGGGAGTTAATGGCCCTGTATGCGATGCTGTTGCTAAGAAACCCTGGCTTGGCTTGTAACGTCCTTTTGCAGTTCGAGTTCCTCCCTGATGGAAAAGCTCATGTTTCAGCCTCTTGGCTTGTCCAGAGCAGGGTGTGCTCTGCTCTCAGCTTGCCTGGCTCAGCCCCCGGCAGAATGAAGTGGGAATCCAATTTCCCCTGTTTTTACCCACTTTAGCCCTCATTTTCTGAAGTCATGAACCCCCTCCTGACCTTGGCAGGTGCCTGCAGTCCATTACGTATTTGCTATCTGGGGCTGGCTGTGCCGCAGCGTATTCCTGGTCCTAAATGCCTCGTATCCAGGAGATATCATCACCTGGCTAGAGACACAGAGACAATTTAAAAGCATAACCCATCTGTTTTACGCTGGTAATATGCAGTTTTCTCGTTGCCATGGCAAACCTGGAAAGAAGAGCAGAGAGCGATGCTCAGGTGAGGGAACTCTGCCTCAGCAGGGAGGCAGGAAACAGGTTTGGGGTCGTTTTCTTTTTAATGGGGTGCAGAAATCCATAGGGATGAAACCAGATGCTTCTGTTGTGGGAGTTTCCTTGAGCCACCACCCTCTCTTGGTCTGACATTTGCATGGGAGAGCCAAGGAACCCTGCACTGAATCCTTATAGGCTTGATGAGAATTGGCTTACAGGGATGGTGTTTGTCCCAGTGTTTGCTCTGGATCTGACACCAGGCAAGCAATGTAGCTCCTCTTCCTTTTTCCTGATGTGTGGGTGGAAGGAAAATGCTGGACAGTGGAGATAAAGATGAGGTTTCTAAAGACATGGGGTCCTCCTTACGCTTCCCCATGCTTTCCCCTTCCCCAAGCTGGCAGAGAAGCCCCTCAGGTGTCTGGAGCCCAGCACTTCACCCACGTGTTGCTGATGCAGCTCCATGTCAGGTTGGCCTTCTGAAATCATTGTGAGAAACTGAGAAAAAGCAATTCAGAGGAAAGACACATCATTCTGACATGTTGGCACTGATAAGGATGAAGTCCACCAAAGACCTTGAAGTTCCACTGGAGAGAGCAGAGGTGGCCTCTATGCAGCTGGAACTATTCAGGGCTTGCTTCTTATTTACACAACTCAATATTTTGCACTGGTGTTGAAATTAAGTAGTCTTGGTGCTGATCTCACCCTGACTTTATAAGGAATAAAGTAAATAAATCTCTTGTACTGTGTGGCCTCCAGTCACCCTCAATACAACACCAGAATTAGTTGATGGAACTGTATTATCACTTTCCTCTCTTCTGTCTTTTGGCCATAATTAGCAGGGACACTTTCTGTCAATCAAGTGTCAAAATTAAATGCTTTCCCTTCATCCATCAAAATTCTGTGCCAAAGAGAATGGTTGTTCCATTGGGCAGCTGCTGGGGAGCAGAGCGATGGGCTGGGTTAGTAACAGGAGAATTAACTTTAAATGCTAATGCTGAGGTTTACACAGCCCCAGGAGCCTCAGGAAGACGAAAGGCTCTCAGAAACTGTGTCATTCTCATTGTCACCAAGGGAAAGGGAGTTGGAGCTGCTGAGGACAGAGCAGTGAGGCTGGAGGATGTGTCCCTCAGCTCCTGGGGTTTGTCAGGGCAGGGTGAGCGTGGCAGCAGGTCAGTGTGCCCCAGTGTGACACATTTTGTGGCATGTCCCACCCCTCATGGGCTGGACTCCCAGGGCTGGATGACTGCCTTGACCTGCCCCTGCAGGAGTATTTCAGCTCCATCCTGAAAAGCAAGTTAGACACTGAAATGCCTCAGTTACAACAGGAGCCCAGAACTGAGGGCGGGTTTCAAAACAAAACAAGTCCCTGAGTTGCTTCAGGGGGTTTTGAGTGTTTTGATCAAAACCTTTTCTATTTACCTAATAGTCCATGTCACAGACAAGGGGGAGGCTTTTAAATATCTCCTGCTGTGCTGCTGTTGTGGTTTCACCTGCCTCGCTCCTGCTGGGGCACTGCAGTGATCTCATCTCTCCCTGTGCCTGCCTGCAGTCCAAGCTCCTCGCTTGGACTTGGCACAGGGACAAAACTGCTGGGAAATCCCAAGTGTTGCCTGCAAAATTCTGCTTCCCCAGTGCCATCCTGGTGACAGTTACTCCTCTTTGTCCTTTATTAATTTCATTGCTTTGCCAAACAATCCTGCTGCAAAGGCTACAGATGAAAGTGAGGAAAGGAGGTTAATGCAATATATGTTATCCCTGTCTATCAGGGATGCTTTCAAATTCCTGGAATAAATGCCATAAGCAAAGTTTACAGATGCAGAGTGAGTAATTTAGATATGAAATCACTCACCCATGAAGCCAAGGTTCAGGGCTACATCAAAAAACTCAGGGAACTTAAAACAAAGAAGACATTGTTTTCTACAGGTAGGGAAATGTAGAAACAAATTATTTCCCCCTGCTCAACAAGAAGAAAAATCCACTCAGTGTCACGTGAGCCTTTCCTACACGAAAACAGTGAGGAGGTGCTGCCTCCCCACTGCACATCCCATTGGATACAGCAGAGCTAAAAGCACCTTCACAGGAACATCTAGAAAACCTAATAGATAAGAAATAATTATTCCAACTGAGGCAAACGTTTGAATGCTCTGTAATTACTATAGAATACCCTATTTGTGGGGGGTTTTTTTGCTAAAAATGTCATAATTTTGACAAATGATCATGCTCAGTTGGAATGAAAACAACATGACTGAAAATAAATGGGAAGTGCCCATGGAGTCCTGTTAAAATGCCATCCCTGACACTGGAGGAGGATGTGCTTAAACATCATCAGGACTTGCATGTTTTCTAAAGGAAACTGTGAGATTGGCATGCCCTTAAAAATTTGTGGGGTTTTCAGTGAAAAAAAAAACCAACACAGAGGAGTTTGACACATTTCCTGTGTGAGCACCTCCCCAAGTGCAACATCCACTTTGAGTATTTCCAGGGATGATGATTTCACCACTTTCCTGGACAGCCTATTCCAGTGCCTGAGCACCCTTTATGTGAAGAATTTTTTCCTACTATTCCCTGGCACAACTTCTAAACCTGCTGTTTGCATTTCTTGTTCATACTTACAGGGGACGTTAAGTCTGGAGCTGTGGATGCAGAAAAATCTGATCACAGGGTAATATTATTTAGGGGGAAAAATAATCTTTTGCTGCATTTTATAGATGTAGTTTACAGAAATAACAAGTTTAAACACTGGTCTGAAAAAAATCGGCTTTATTTTAGGGGGAGATTATTCAGTTCTGGGCCCATAAAAATAAATGACACAGTGAAGAAGTGTGAATGTGAAGATTTTGCTCCAAAGATATAATCATGTCAGGATTATTAAATGCTGAATATAGTCTCATTTTATCTTTATTTTCTAGATAGCTATTTTTATTCCACATAAATAGGATTGGGGATATTGGTCACAATGATAGAAGTCAAAATCAGGCAGTAAATGGACACTGGAACCACAAAATTGCACAAATTGCAACTAATCCAAAATATCCAGGGTATTGTAAGTCCATAGGTGGCATCATCCCATGAGTCAAATGGTTTAGATGGATAAAAAGGTGTGGATTTCTCAGTCCTCAAAAGGAATTGATGCTGTTTCTGTGGATGAATGGGAATGGATGAGAAGGAAAGGCAGGAATAAAACAATTATCAGCCAAAAGCTGCACGGCAGGGCCAGTGCAGATGGAGCATCTGGTGTGGTCCTCAGCATCACCTTTATCTGCAGCAGGAACTAAATCCCCCTCCCAGGCTCCCTGAGACAGCTGGGTTTGTGTGAGTGCTTGATAAAACTTGACCCTCTGATCCGCTGTACTCAGCCGAGGTTTATCAACCTGTGTTTCCACTGTTTGAATTTCAGCTTTTTCTAATGCTCTGCCAATAAAGGGGTTTTTCCTAAGATAGAATTGCTAAGCCCAGCATTTTGTTAGTGTCACATCCAAGGTTTTAAGCAGCAGAGCTGCTCAAGAAGGCAGCTCCCAAGGAAATTTAAATACTTGCTTTACAGTATTCTCCATTCCTTCTTTTATCTATGAACAAATACAGACACATGCAGAGAGAGATTTGCAGGTTGCCAGTTTTCATGACTTCATTGAAGTCTCAGAATCGTTGACATTTTTCTGATGAGACAAATCTGGTGCGGTTTTTTTGTTTGGTTTTCCCTTTGTTTCTAACATTTCTGGTTAAAAGAAGTGCCATCCTAAGGGTGAAACAAAGATCTCAGGAGCTGATGTGAACAAACCCAGTGTGTCTGACTTTTACATCTTGTTTTTTAAGCCCTTTCAGGATTTCTGGTGACCCTCTCTCATTATTGCAACCTGAGCAGATTACCAAGACAATATTAATTGGTTTCTCAACACTCACAACAACACATAAAACTTCAGTCTCTTCCATATGTTTGGTGGGAAACAAACCAAGCTCAGTTGTGTTCTAACGCTTTCAGTTCATTCAAACCCCAGAAAAGCCAGTGATTGTTCAACTCCCTTCAGGAAGGGTTTTCTTTCACCTTTGACACGAAGGAGATGGAGCATCCTGTTTGCACCAGGAGCTGCTTGTTAAAGCAGAACAGCTCCCAGTTTGTGGCTGAATATCAGGGAAAAGCCCAACAAGTCCCTTACCGGTGGTGGCATCTCTCCTTTGTGGTGTGTGACATTTCCACAGGCTGCAGAATGTGTGTTTACAGCTGGGAACTGATGTGTTGAGGGTTTAGCTGACCCATCCAAGACCCTGGAGCTCATTTTGTGTGAAGTGAGAGCCAGTCCTATACCCCATCCAAGACCTTTTATGCCAGCACAGATGGGCATCGCTCCTCCAGAGCCAGCTCACAGCAGCTGGATGTCTGATCCTGCTGCTGGCACCCAGAATTTCTGAATTTCAGAATTTCTGTTGTTCTCTTCCTCCTCCTCTAAAGCAGCTATTGTTTCTGGAATACACCAGTTGCACAATCAGCCACGGAGGTGACAAATCAATGATTACCCAACAGAAAGGAGCAGCAGCAGCTGTGAGGCCGGGTGTCACCGCGCCGTGTCCGCCTTTGGGAAGGTTGTTTTGGTTCTTGGCAGCTTTGAATGGAGCTTCTCTTGCAGGAGTTGGATTTGCTGGCTTGGCGCCGTGCCTGCCACATTTCTCAAAGTTTGACATTGTTCCTGGCCTGGCAGTTTGCAGCTCTCTGGGGAATTCAGCATCTCGAATATTTCTGTAAACAACAACAGCCCAGCCATGAAGTTTGGAGCCTGGTTTGCTGGGGGAGCCACGGGCTCTCTCTGCTCAAGGCACTGCCCAGAGCAGCAGGACCCGTCCCAGCTGCCTCAGCCTCTGCTCCAACTCCATTTTCCCATCATAATCATAAGCATAACAGGGGAATTTATATGAATTGGGGGCTTTTTCCCCTAGAGTGAGTGGTATTTTTTTCTTTATTATAATGTTTATTAGCTTAAATAAGACAGCTGGGGTGAATAAGCAAGTTTTTAGGGACGGAATCTCTTCTTCATCTGGATGATGTTCTCATAATTCTAGTGAGATTTTATCCAAAGAGGAAAATATTGTTTATTTTTTACATTACCTTGGCAGTGTCTTTGTGAGAGGAAACATTGAGCCTTTTCATTTTTAAAATTTTGGTCAAATTCTAGTGAACTTCGTCTCACTACTATCATTGACTGTGACTTAGAGCTGAAGAAATTGAGGCAAAGAAGAAAAGTCCTTTTGAAAGGGATGATTTAAAAAAACCCAGAAAGACACAGCAAAATACAACAGCTTTTCTTTCCCTACTCAGTTCAGATATGTCTTGGATACCTTAAGAGGAATTTTTTTAGCAAAAGGGGGTTTCTCCAAGGAGAATATGTACATCTGTCCTTGCAGACAGGTCTGGAACTCACGTTCTTTTTCTGCTCAAATATGAGCTTCTAAATGGACAGGGAGTGTAAAGAGAAATTACAAAATTTATTTCCATGTTGCTAGATTCAAAACATATCAAAACAATACAAAATTGACATTTTAATTGAAGAGATTTAAAGTCCAAATTCAAAAGAAACTTCTGCACCATAAAGGAGACGTCAATGAAAAACTTTGATTACTAAAAAGCTGCTACCACCCTGCAGAGCTCCACTTGATGTTATTTTCATTTCCAAAAAAGGTCGGGTTTGTAAAGAGAAACTAATAAACTGAAAAAAAAAAATGACCAGCTTTATCGCTGAGCATGTTTTTCTCTGGAACTCCAGTGCCATTTATTGGTCTGATGGCTTTCTTTTGCGTCTGGGAAGCTCTGAGCACAGCTCTTTGCCAGTTACACACAAACCATTCACAGCCCAGAGAGACCAACTCTTCAGTAATTACTGTAATGGGTTATTTGCAGTGTTTCTTGAAAGGTGATTGAGCCCCTAATGCAGACACCAGATATTTTTTTTCTTCACTTAATGGTGTGGTAAATTATTCCTATGAGGGGGCTCATTGAATGCCTCCTTTGAAACAAGTTAAAGGCCACAAAGGAAAAAAGCTGTAGGTCTCTTCTTAGCAATAAAAGGAGAAAATATTTATGGAGTGGTTCAGATTGAGATCTTCTCAGTGTTTCTGTAAGGCTGTGTCTGTCAACAACGTCTGGCACAAGGGGGCAGATGGCTCAGGGTGGGTTTTCCAGCTGCAAAGATGCAGGACAGCCTGGGTAGAGGAAAATGGGCTCTGTTTGCTCAGAGCTTCTGCCTTGTGATCCTGATGCCCGTGGGTGTTGCAGCTTTGCAGATCAGCTTCTCATCACTGTGGAAGTGAGAGGTGTTAAAACAGTGCAAGGCTGGCTCAAGAGAGTGGAGCAGGCTGGATATTAGGAAAAATTTCTTCACTGTAGGGGTGGAAAGCATTGGAACAGGCTCCCCAGGGAAGTGGTGGAGTCACCATCTGTAAAAGTGTTTAAAACATTGAGCAGCGTTGGCAATTTTTGATGTGGGTTAATGGGCACAGGTATCTGCTTGAAGGTTGGACTTGATGATCTCCAACCTTGAGAATTCCATGATTCTATGACTCTGTGATTCCATGAGCTTGGCTTTTATGAAGGCAGATTTCTTCTACTGCTAAGTGAATAAATTAATTGATGTGTCCAAATGTAATTTAGCAAATGCTACAGCAGGAAAGGCTTCCTAATCAGAATCATTAATCTGGCAAAAATGAACTGTTGCACGCCTTGCATGTCCTCTTTTTTGTACCCAGCAACAAACACATCAGCCAACCTCGATAATATAAATAACACTGGGCTTTATTTATAATTTAGCTGTATAAATATCTTAATTTTACACATGCCATAACCCAAACTGCCTTGAATTTCCTGGGCTGCAGGGCTGGCTGGTTTTTGGTTCCAAAGGCAGGATTTGGAGCTTTCACAAGAACATTCTTAATTTCTCCCTAAACCAGTGCAGACAGTAGAAGGTTTTGGAGGTGGGGATGAGGCAGTATTTGAGAACTGGCTGTGATTTAGAGAAAGCAGAACATGCTGCTGATCCTTGTGCAGTTGGTCTCTCCCTGCTTCTAACGCCCCAAACCTGTGGGTTGCCCAGGCATCAGGAGGGGAACCTTCCCTTCTCACCTCCTTCGAGGGAATGGGATCATCCATCATCGTTCATCGGGCTGAAGTCACACAGAAGATTCTAATTTGACAATAAAAAAAGAGTTCAAGAAATTCACTCTGTCACCTTCTCTTCAAAAAGAGGTTTCAACTGGGAAAAATGTAAAACCAACTAATCAATAGGGGTTGTCAAGCTTGGAGAAAAGAAGGCTCTGGGGAGACCTTAGAGACCCTTCCAGTGCCTAAAGGGGCTCCAGGAGAGCTGCAGAGGGACTTGGGACAAGGGATGGAGTGACAGGACACAGGGAATGGCTTCCCAGTGCCAGAGGGCAGGGTGAGATGGGATACTGGGAAGGAATTGTTCCCTGGGAGGGTGATGAGGCCCTGGCACAGGGTGTCTGAGAAGCTGTGGCTGCCCCTGGATCCCTGGAAGTGTTCAAGTCCAGGTTGAATGGGGCTGGGAGCAGCCCATGGGAGGTGTCCCTGCACGTGGCAGGAGAGGTAGAATGGAATGATCTGTAAGACCTCTTCCAACCCAAACCATTCTGTGATTCCATAATATGGGAGGTGTTGGAAGGCATTTGGACACTCTGGAGCCCCTCTTGCTACTGAGCCCTGAGTCTGGCTCTGGAGTGGCCCTGCAGGAAACACAGGGAGAGCTTGGACAGGGAAGCCTGAAGTGCTCTGAGTATTTTCTTTTTCCTCACTGCAAGAACAACCCCTGTGGCTGTTACTGGAGAAGCTCTTTGGTAACATTAGACACTAATTAATTGCACAGTTTGCCCACACACATCCCAGCCTGTGCAGACACTCTGAGGGCCTCGTTAGCCAGCTTGGAGGTTTCCCTGGCAGCCTGGAGCTGTGAACACTGCTCCCTTGGGAGGGGTTTTCAAAGGATCCATCCACGCAGTGCAGCTTCTGACTCGTCTCTCCAAGAGAGCAGATCCCCAGTGGCGAGAGCTGACCGCTCACACAGAAGTCAGACTTAAACATCTTCTCTGTTTCCATGTGGCACTGTCAGCCCAGGAATCCTTACACAGCCTCCCTTGATAAAATTATGATCGTGTCCGTCCTCTTTCATTTACTCACTTCTGCTGCTGAGAATTAATTTTAGACTCTGCTGGTTTTTGTCAGTAGATCTCGGGATATATAATCTATGCTTTATTTTATTTTGTGCTCATCTAGGCAGTAGCTGGAGTGTATAAAATGGGGTCTCCTGGAACAACTTTATTGCTTCAGCCTCTTCCTTGAATGAGTTTTTGGCGCAAGTATAATTTTTCCCTCGTCTCCGACAGAAAGCAATTTCCTTTTTCCCCTGCACGTCCTTCAGGCTCTGGTGATTCTGCCCTGCAGAAAACCAACTTTGTCGACCCACTCTTGCTTTTGGGGGTGGAAAATTGCCCTCACCTGAGCACCCCAGCACAGCACATCCTCTCTGATAGCAGCAGGCAGAACCCTCGCCCCCCTCCACCCCGAGATTATTTGATCTCTTTTTGGGGTGACGTCAAAGAGCTAAAGGAGGATTTTTATGGTTCCTTCACCTCTTGAAATGGATCCTTGCAGTGAGGACAGGATGAAATTGGAGTGGGAGAAGCTGGGATGCTGACAGGACTTTGACAGCTGTAACTTTTATTTAGCTGGTTGTCTGGCTTGCAGCATTACTGATGTGTTATCAACCTTGAGCCAAGGGGAATGACATGGCAAGGGAAAGGTGCTCTATTCTTTTTTTATCTTTTTTTTTTTTTTTCATTTTAGGGGACCAGGAAATTTCTTTTAATCTCCACTGGACATACCTCCATTTATATTTGAGGTTCATATTTTTTTCCTTTAAGATGAATTTGATTTCACAAACAACTCTCTGGGTTAGTGGAAGTGTTGCTCAGCAGAAATGTCTGAGCCATAACATTGTGAGGGATGAAGGGCTTGCCTCATTATCCTTCTCCTTTAGATTTTTAGTAGGCAAAAGGCAGGATTTTCTCTTGATTTAAATGAACAATATCAAATTTCTTCTGCTTGTAAGAATGGCCCTTTGGAAGCTGTGTTGCAGAATGACACAGGACTTCCAGAAAAATAGTATCAGAAATGGTTTGGGCTTTTCAGCTTTGTTTTCACTGTGTGCGTAGGCTGGAGCTTTGGAAATGCCTCTTTTACTTTCATGAGGAAGACTCAGAGGATTTTATTTTCCAATACATTTTCCATTGTGTTCATGGGAAAAGATTTGTTTTGCTAAGCAGAGTATAAACACGGCACTGTGGCAGATCCCTCTAAAAATTGGTTCAAGTCAATACTGATCTGCTTTTCCCACATTCTTACTGGAAAATATTTTTTTCTGATTCCTCTGGCATCTCTCTAAACCTAAGGAATTACAAATGAGAGAAGCATTTGCCCCCCTGAGCTTCATGTGCCACATACTGCTCCAGCAGCACTAAACTTCCCAAAGAGAAAGAGAATAAATATCAGAGAATGGAGAGCTCTAGCTTCAGATTAAGAGGTTGGAATAATTTAGGATAATATAATTTAGTTTGTTTTGAATTACTTTAAAATCAGAAAGCCTGGGAGAAGTTCTCCATGTACCAGTTTCTGGTCACAGTCTATGTAAATCTGGAAGGGAGCCATCAGCTGGAGGAGAACTCTGGTGTACTTTTGTATTACTGAAAGCAGATGTGGGCTTAGGGCTCCAGCCAAAATTTCAGAGTAGGAAAAAAATGATCTGTCTTCAATTCCTCATCGGTCAGAAAGGATGGGATGAATTAGTGCTGGGGAGATGGCTTTCAGGCCTGACATGTCTGATAGAGATGCTAGGTCAGTCTAGAAGTGATAAGAAAAGCAAACTGTTGCTGCCTCTATGCAGCCATGTGCCTGCTGCTCTCCTGGCTGGAAAACCTGCAGCTGCCTGGGCTCACAAGTGTTGGTTGGTGTGAGGCCATATGATTACAAAATGATTTGTTAATGGTGACTTGGAGAAGCTCAGCTACACGTGGCTTCCACCCCTCTGTGCCACGCTGCTCCCCGGGCCCCGTGTCCTCCTCAGAGCATCACTGGGAGCTCCACGGGCCAGAACCACGAGCAGGAGGTGTTTGTGTCACAGGGATGAGGCTGGGCTGCCTTGTGACAAACAGGACTGTGGGGTGCACATGGGTCCCACCCAGCAGTGCAATTGTTACAGTGGAGATTGGCCCTGGCACAGGGTGCCCAGAGCAGCTGTGGCTGCCCCTGGGTCCCTGGAAGTGTCCAAGGCCAGGCTGGACAGGGCTTGGAGCAACCTGGGACAGTGGAAGGTGTCCCTGCCCATGGCAGGGGGTGGGATGGGATGATCTTGAAGATCCCTTCCAATCCAAACCATTCATTGTATCATTCTATGATTTATGATGTGGTTTAAAATGGACCCTCCATCACAGCCTCAAACCCCTTTTCTATTAGCAGGAGGTGCAGGAACACCCTGAGCGCTGGGAATCCTCCCAATTCCCTCACTAAGGCATTTCCAGGCACAGATTTTATTTTATTATTTTAATGAAAAATAAACCCCTCTCAGTAAGGAGGATTCTGCTCTTTCCCTTCTGCATTTTGAAGACACAACTGTGATTTGTTACGGCCCTTTTGTCTAGGCAAGATTTGCTCCTCAATGAGAGGTTTCTGGCTAATGTTTGCTACTTCAAATTTTGTGGTAAGATCTTCTTCAGACAGAACTAGGTCGAGTATATTTCAATTGCCTCCTGTTCTTAAGATCAGTTTGTCAGGGAGTCCTAAATAACACATTGCTTTATTCATAAACAGCCTGAGCAAGCCAGGATTTGCAGCACGTTCAGGGTGTGACAGTGATGTGTTACTCTGTGCTTATCAAAGGGCTCCACTGCCTGAGCCACCAGCACAAAGAAAATATACTGAAGAATTATTTGGACCTCATTTATTTAATGAGCCAGCAGTAAAAATGAAACCTCCAAACTCGCGATGGTTGGAAAGCAAATCGCAGCGCACATTTTTCAAATCTGTAGAAGTCCAGAGCTTTTCATTGGGTGGAAATAAATGTGGCCATTGGTTCATATCTAAATTGCAGCTTCATAAAGTGTGTGAAATTGCTGGGAGATTTCTGTGAGCTGTGGAGGTGGTGATTTCTGACTGGGAGCAGAATCTCATATATAATACCTGGGATTTGAACCCACAAAGGAGAATTTAAGAGATTAACAGTGATTCAAATACCAATAATCACGAAGAAAGAAAATGAGCAGTATTTTAGTTGTTGGTCTGACTCACTCCTACTCTAGCTAATAAAAAGACAATTTTTCCAGCTTCTATTCTTCATGTTGTCTGGAGTTCTGCTTCCCTGCACATCAGAGGGAGCAGGTCTCTGGGCTGGGAGCCAAGAGACCAACTTAATTTTTTTCTTATTTTCACTTTAACTATGACTTGTAATTTGAGATTAGAAACATAATCACAGAATCCTGGAATGATTTGGGTTGGAAGTGCCCTTAAATACAACCTCCTTCCCACCCACCCTGTAATGAGCAGGGACACTTTCCACTGGACCAGGTTGCTCAAGACCTCATGTCTGTGTGATGCCTTTGCTGGTCCTCTCAGGAGAATCCAGGGGAAGTAATGAGGACTATTTTTTTCCAGCAACACTTCTCCAGAGCAAATGACACTCATCCTAAACTAAAAAAAAAAAAAAAATGTTGGCTTCCTCCAGCATGGTTTCATTCCTGTGTCTTGCTTTCCCTCTCTGTCTCTACAGCTGTTGAATCACTGCATTCCTTGAATGACCAGATCTCCCATTTTATCGTCAAAAAGTCAAAAACCCTGGAGGAAGATGAAGATGCCTTTTTGCCCAGTGAGAAGGAATCTCTGAAAAGTGCCATGATGCTGATGAGACACCTCCTGATGGATGCACAGGTAGGAAAACAACACGTGTGTTAAGATGTGAGGAAGGCACATTACACGGATCTGGAGGAGAAACCTGCATTTTTACGTGCAGTTTTAGCGGTGGAGAACATTTATTGCTGACTCTTCTTTAAAATTGATTTTGGCTTCTGAAATCTGCAGCTGTGGGAAGAACATCTCAGTGCACAGAGGGTGCAGCTTGTGCTGGGGCTGAGCCTCAGATTCAGGGTTAAAAATGGCCCTTAATTTCAGGAGAAAATACAGCAATGTACCCATTGATGGGAACACAGCAATAACCCCATTGATGGGAACCCAGCGTCAGCACCACCAAAAGAAAATCATCTGTCCACTAAGCATCTGTGCTGAATGCCAGTTTTAGAAGTGCCAGACAACTGAGCTGTTGGTTTAGCCAAGCTCTAAAATGCCAGTTAAAAGTCATGAAATGATGTGCAGATGTTTCTTTGTGCCTTTGCTGCTTCAACAAAAAAATGCCCTTCTCTGTAGCTTTGCTGTGTTGCAGTGTTTCCTTCAGCCTACAAAAAACACCCTTTGAAATATTAATTGTATTTATCTTTTTATATTCCCTTTTGGTCTTCATTTGCAAAGCTGGATGGAAAATGACAGCTTCTGTCAGAGGGCTCTTTTGAAACTGGATGGTCTCTTCTCCCTTTTACTCTGGCAAGCCCTAAAATCAGGCAAAGGAGGCCTGAGGCTGTGCTGAGGTCTTCCGAGTTCTCCAGGGCTGGGGATGGCCCATTCTATTTCCATGCTCTCCCACGTGGAGTCTGGTGGTTATCTTATCTGCTTCTCTCACTTTCAAAACCTTTTTTCCTGACTGCTTTGGCTGGCAGGGATCCTGTTGCAGGTGGGGAGTGGCCTGGGGATCCCTGCTGTTAGTGGCACATGTATTTCAATATTGTGTGTTTGCCCAGGCTTTGGAGGCCGTGGAGAGCACAGGGAGCAACTCCTGCTGTTCCTGTTGTGCTCAGGATTTCATTTCTGTGGGGATGGTGCTGATCTCACTTTGGCACATTTTTAACCAAGCCACCTCCATTCACCCCAAACCACCAGAGTTAATGCTGTTGAGGTGTCATGGGCAGCACAAGGGGTTAGACTGTGCTTTTGGTTCTGCTCCCACAGTGGGAATAGATTCTGTAGACTCCCCTGCAGGTGAGAATAAAATCACAGAATCCCAGAATTCCACAGAATCCATGGAAATCCATGGAATCCTCCCAGTGTGAGGCACTGTACAGAGATAAGCTGAAATCCAGTGCTTGGCCCTTTTACTCCCCTCTCCTGGCATGGAGCTGATTTTCACTGGTGGATAATTTGAGGAGAGAACNATCACAGAATCCCAGAATTCCACAGAATCCATGGAAATCCATGGAATCCTCCCAGTGTGAGGCACTGTACAGAGATAAGCTGAAATCCAGTGCTTGGCCCTTTTACTCCCCTCTCCTGGCATGGAGCTGATTTTCACTGGTGGATAATTTGAGGAGAGAACATCCAGCTTGAAATTTTGGGCAGAAAGTTAGGGTTGAAAGGGACCTTAAAGCTCATC
>VZUA01105628.1:0-20744 GCA_013401035.1 Horornis vulcanius
TTTTTTTTTTTTTTTTTTCCCCTGGGCGTTCAATCATGGGGTTAGGAGAGGACAATCAATAATCCTGAATGCACAGCAGAGCCACTGTTGGTGGTGAGGGCTCAGAGCTGCTGCAAAATCCCATCTCTGCCTTCCAGCCCCTCGCTATGAGGCCTCTCTCCCTGCTGAGCATCCTGAGATTTCTAGCAAAAATGGTCTCTCCAAGATCTGCAGCCTGCACTTCATGCCAGAAGAGATCACTGTTTTCCCAGACAGCTCGTGAGAGCTGGTCACCTTAACTCTTGTAGAATGAGAGAGATAAAGGAAGAGCTGTGCTGTACCTTGTTGGGGACACTATGGGGTTCTATTAAGTTTTGTTTGTCCTCGGCAAACGAAGGTTGAGTGAGGTTTGTACAAGTAGAAGAGCTGGTTGTGAAATAAGAGATACTGCAGGCAGCCGTACAAAGAAACATGCAGTGAATGTGAACAGACCCCTGGGCATTAGCCAGGACATTCCTCATCTCCTGTAGTTTGTGTCTGAACCAGGCCTGGAAGGACCCTTTTCATCATGGAAAAAATATGTAGACCTTGGAACTAACATTTCCATCTATTTGTTTCCCCAGTGATCCCAGGCAAGTTCCTGCAATTGGGATGCAGGACCAGCAAATACCTGTGTTTAAAAGGGCAGGATTATTTTGACTTCATGTCTTTTCTTTTGCTTTATTCACATTAATGATGTATCAGGAAAATAGGGATTTAAGAGATGATGTGTGTCTGCAGGGCCATTTAGCTGTACTTACACTGAGAGCACAGTGATTGTGACTGAGTATTGCTTCACCTTCAAAGCTCTCCAAAGGCTTGTGCAAATAAATTTGTTTACTATCCCTTTTGCACTGGAGACATGCTTCCAGCATGTTCCCAGCAGAGAAGCCAGCACCAAAGTTAGTGTTAGATGGAAGTGTCTTCTTGTGAACTGAAGGTGTTGAGAGTATTTTGGGTCGAATAATGTGGTGATATTGATTCAAATGAGTAATACGGAGGCTTGAACCACAGCATACAAGCTTGTGCTACTGCCTGTATTTAGCTTTGAAAGCCAGGTTGTACAAAAGATGTGGGGTAGTGGTTATGGGACCTCTTTAGAAGGTCACTGTCCCCTGTACTGAATATATAGAGCACCAGAGGCTCGTATGTGCTCTGTAAGATATGAAAATCTTCTATGGCTTGAGAGGTGGTGTTCCTGCCATGCAGAGGAGTCTGGTTGTGATGGCAGATGTGTAGTTATTTTATGTGGAAAACAGGAGGAAGAACAAACCTGCCATTGGTGACTTTGTGCTCTGAAGGCTCTTCATTCCTCTCTTTCACTTCCCCTTTTGCTCTACATTGTTTCTCTGGTCATTTACCACCAGTGGTAACAGTCCTGCTCTTCATGGCATCATCTCAGTGGGCTTCTTTGATGGCCCTTTTGGCACAGCTGCAAACAGGACTGTCTGGAACAGCCCATGTTCCCCTCCAACCCACCTTGTCCAGCAGCATTTGCAGGCTGGCTCTAACAGCAACACCAGCATCCATTTCTGTAATGCCTTGATTTTTCAGGGTTCAGATCCCAGTTTCCAAATAAAAAGGAGTCTGTCCTTGGAGGTAAAATAACCTGCTGTTAGTGTCCCCGTGATCACTGACTAATTCACATGTCCAGAGTGCTTTCTGAGCTTACTGGTCATAGTACAGCAGTCCCAGCCTGGCGAATTGCTTGGCAACCCTACATGCTCACCAGCTTGTAGACACTGTGGGACTTCTCAGTTTTTTTCCACCAGTTTTTGGCTTAACACAAGTGAACTGGGAAGGGCTAGAATTCAGCCACTGCAGGTGAAACTCTTCATGATATGTTACTGTGCCAAGTGAACTTGTCATTGACTTAAAGGCATACACAGATAGCAAATAGGGCACCATCAGGATTCATGGTGCTGTTACAGTGTGAGGCCTAATGAATCTTATGTGTGCCTTGTACTTAGTTCATGTACTTATTCTGACCACTGGGATTTATTCTTAGCCCTGCTTTTTCTTCAGAAATTGCTGTTCCTTCATCAAACGGGAGCAGACTGTCTGCTGTGCCAGACTCGCTTGTCTTAACTAGGCACAGATAGAGATGGGAAATGCCTTGGAAAATGAGAGAGGGCAGAATCAGTTTGTAGGTTGGAAAAGGCTCGATCTGATCTCCTTATGTTGTTATTTCTCTTCTTGAAGCACTTTTTACTGAGTCAATGTCCATTTGCCATTTTCAGAAAGTCAATAAATACATCTGGCAAGGAGACCTGTCCGCCTCCTACCTGGTCTGTCCATAACTCCATATTTAACTCTTGTATAAATCTGATTGTGTTGTTTTACATATTGAAGTCTAAGGAATATGAGTACTTAAACCATTTATGTAAGGTAAATTAATTTTTTTCTTCGTTTCTATGCTTTTGAGTTTGCAGTGGTTGTGAGTACTCTGGGACCTGTGTTCACAAATTTAAATCCAGGAGTAGGAACATATCAGGAGTAACTGGAGGAGTATGTGTTGGAATTGACACTGCTGGTGCTGCTTTTTGTCTGTCACTGAAATGTCAGTAACAGGTTCTTACTGACTTGAAAAAAAGATACATAGCTCCTGAGAATGGAGAGAAGCACAAATAAACCAACCCTTCCTACAGAAACTTGTTTGACGTGCTCTCTACTCTCTTTTCACATGAGAGGCAACGTATGAGTTTTGCTGCTGTGGTTCAGTTTTGTAACAGGAGAACCAGAGGGAGCTGCACTGCCTGGTGATTCCTGGCCCTCCTCTGACCTGAGTTTTGTTTTTGAGCTCATATATTTTTAATTTCTTATAATGATCTCTCTATTTTGTTTTGATGCTGATACAATCCATCTGAGATGGAACCAGTGATGCTGAGTTCTGTGAAAATGGTGGCTGAATTTTCCTATACTGGCTTTTTGAGGAAGTGGTATAGAGGGTAGTGGGGTTAAATCCAGCTGGTACAACAGGAGCTCTTCCATCTGCTCTGCTCTGGTGTGCAGTTGCACAGTAACAAGCCTGATCAAGCTGGTGGCATGTTTAAGTTAAGGCACTTGCTGACTCATTAGCAGAAATACAGTGGTGAGGAAATCCCCTGCCTGCCAACTGATCGTGTACTGTTACACTCACTGTGGCAACACGGTGGTGCTGCCTGTCGGGGATACCCACGGCCTGCCCTATTTTATTTCTTTTTTTAAAACTTGAAAGAAAAAAAAAATTGTAAAGCCCTGAAATGGGAAGTAAGAAATGTTGCAAAGCTGATTAAGGCTTCTTAAGGTGGTCTGTGGGAAGTAGTTCTGGAGTGCAGATCCCCCCTTGTTTCATCCTTCTCTGCCTTTCTTGCATGAGCTGCCCAGAAGTTTGGACAAGCCCTCCATGTTGACAGAGACTAAATTATTCTTCTCAATCACTTCTCCACCGTCTCCTGTGCTAATTACTGCTCTGCAAATCTGCCCTCTGGTCTGATTTCTAAATTCATCCAGGAGGCTGAGCAGCTCGGAGGATCTGCTGTAAACATGACTTATCCGGCAGGCAGTAAAGCTGCTCTTGAGCCCTCCAAGGAGAATTAAGCCTGTCTGTTGGGCAGCTGGTTTTATCAGTCTGTGTTGCAGATTAAAACATGTTTCAATGTCTTTTCTATCAAATCAGGAAGAAAAAAAAAGTTCTTGTTACCAGGTCCCTTGCTGCATGTTAATAGAGAACTAATTGACCAAATGTCAATCACTTGTGCTCCTTGAAGGGAAGGACCATCTCCCCTGTGCTGAGCATACATGAGCACAGCCTGTGCCTGTTCTCCAGCTGATGGTGATTTTTATGTTTTACCCACTAGAGACAGGAACTGCTGAAGTTACAGTATGCAGAGCCCAGACTGCCAGGCCAAGGATATATCTGCTCCCACGCTCCTGGAACATGGGATGTGGTGTACAGATTGCACTGCTTTTAAAATTGAAAGGTTTAGGGCCTCTCCTAGCCTAGCTGTCAAACATACGCTTTATTCAGACTTTCCCCCCCTTAAATATCCACTTGTGATGCCTGTGGCATGCCTTGTTTCAGCAGAAAGTTCTCTAAGTCACCAGTTTAAGTTTTGAAGGCATTTATACCATCTCAGAATTGGCCATCATCTGGTGGGGAGATGAAATCTTGTAGGTAGAAGAGCTTCACAGCTCTGAATAGGTCACAGGTATTTGGGCATTTTGGTTGCATGTGGTGTGACTCACCAGGTCTTTCTTGTAGGTGTTGAGGGATTGAAGCACTGAAAGTGATTTTATTTGAAAGCAAAGATCATGGTGCCTATATTCTGTGCCTTTACAGTTACTGTGCAAACCAAAGTACAAGATTATAATGGCACATAAGATTCAAGGCCTTCTTAGAAAGAAAGATGAGATTTTGGCTTTAAGTGTAAGCCAAACAGATTGCATCTTTCTTGCTTTCTAGTCATGAGGTCACATGACTTCACTCTTCACCTGCTTTTTTNAAGTGTTAGTTTTTTACCCCTGTAAAACACAGTATCTCCCATTCAAATAGATATAGATATCTCAGACATAAATCTTCCTGTCATAACTGGTTCTGGAGCCGTTTTGCAATAGTGTGTTGCAAAACTCTCATTAGGGCTTCCCTGTGTCACAGTAATATTATGCCCATTAAGCAGTAACCCTGCTTTGACACCTCTATGAATAGCAGTGCAATACCTAATGAAAATGCAGTTTTACTGGGATGAAAGTGTTTATGTTAATGAAGCTATGTTCATACATGCTGGAGCTTACAGTACAGATATTTTCCTTGCAAACCCCTGAGTGATATGCTGATAAGACTCTTGGTGAGTCTAATCTGGATTAAAAAAATATATTGTATTGAATGTGGCTTTAAAATACAACCAGGATAGGTATGAGGTAAAAATAAGCCTTTCCACAATGCAGAACACTTGGTTTAAGAAGTGGAAGAATATTTAATAACAGGCTTTGATCAAACTACCTGCTGTGAAACAAAAATGTTTCATTGCTCTCTGGGAAAGCTTGTAATTTGTTTTTTCCTAATTGTTACAACTGTACAACCCAAATGAACAGACCACAGCACTGGAGTTTGAACCCAGGATTTCTGGATCAAAACCCATGAGCAGATGTTTTGTAAGGTTAAGCACTTAGCTATTAGCTTGCAGCCAGTAAGAAATTCCTAAGCCTTATGAAATGGTCAGTAACAGGTGACCAAAGGTAATTTTTAAGTAAAAACTTGACCTGTGTGCCCTATGGTGCAGGCTTGGAACAGGAGATACTGTGTGTAGTTCAGTTCTCAGTAAGCATGTTCGACAATGGGTTGATGAAAGAAACATGTACTCTTCCCACTAATTTATGCTTGTGTTTTGGTAACCCTCTGGACTGTGAGCAGAAAAAGGGGCTGGTCCTGCAAGCATGAGTGCAACTTGAGAACACTGTGCTGTGCCTGGGCTTGGTGAACTCAAGTGCTGAGGGAAAGTGAAACAATTCCAGGAGTCCAGAGGCCAGCAGGGTACATGCATGCTTCAGGAGTTTGCTGTTGCTGACTCAGCTATAGGGAGGAGGGACGTATGTTTTTCGTTTTCAGAATTGCTTATCACGCTGTTGGGGAAAAAGAAACTACTCTGGAGAAGTGGAAAAAGCTTTGTCTGTCAACAAAGCAGTTTGAGCTTGCAAATGCTTTCCTGTGTATAACTTCTAAATCCAGGTGTAGTTGAAAGACAATGAAGTTATGTTACATATTACATGGGAAACTTTTATTCAGTTTCTCCAGCAATTTCCTGATACCGTAACAGCAGCTGAGGAATGGATCAGGCAGATGGTGAGGGTGGGTAGGTGTTCATACACTGCCACACTGAAGCCATTTCTGGAGATGTGAGAGAGTTCCTTAAGAGTATGTTTGCAGCAGCTACAGCAGAAAGTGAAGAATGGTGTGCCTGATGTAGCTGAAGGATAGTGGATAGCCTGAGCAAGTGAAGTACACATCCTGACATCAGTGAGAAAGAGAAGTCAAGCTCTTTGTTGTAGCTTGCTGGAAGTTCACAGCTTGTATCCAGGCACAAGCTCCAGACCTTCTCCCAGATTCACAGTGCCTGCTCCGGAAACAGGTCCATTTCTTGGAGCATCTGGGAATTTCTGCGAGGCATCTCCTTCAGTCCAGCATTGACCTGGACTGACCCTGTGTAACAAAAAAATTTGTTTTTGTGAAACAAAATTGTAGCTAGGGGACAACAGCTCTAGTAAGCAGATCCCAAACAAAATTGAAGGCTGTTAAAATGTCTCATTGAATTATGGTGCTACAGGAGCGGAGTGACTTACAGTGAAGCTAATCACCTGCTGCTTTGTCTTGACTGCAAAGAATAGATTGCTAGTTAAACATTTAAAGGTCATAATCTTAGATGTATTAGTGTTGCTTTCCTCCTTTCCTCCTCCAGCCCCGTTATGCCTGAAGTTACTTGGGGATATCAAGCAGATACTCTGGAGGTCTATGTTCTGAAGGTGAGACTCAGCAAGTTTGTCTTTCAGGCTCACACTTCAGACCTCTATGTGTTTGTTTATGAGAGGGACCATGCTGAAAAACACTGCATTGGCTCTGCACAAATTTCCCTGAAACATTGCCAGTGTGACATTGATGTTCTGTGCAGAGTCAAATTTTAAGTCATAGATATTTGGGGGTTTGTTTTATTCATTGCAGGGAATTCCAGGAGTGAAACTGGAGCTCAGGTCCCTATTCCTACAGCCAGGCAAGTTCAGTGTTTTCAAATTAATAGTGCTTTGTTGTTCATTGGGCTAAGAGCACCTTAAAGGAGACAGACTTTTCTTGGTTCTGCCTAAAGGGGCTGTAGACCTCTCTAGTTGGCTTGGAAAAGAACAGGCTGTTTCTTTCTGGCATTAACTTGTCTGTGTGGGTGAGCAGAGGACCTGTGTCACTTTGACAGAACTATCATTACGAGTAGTCCCTGCAGTTGTCCCCAGTTGCAGCAGCCATTGTCAGGAAGGTTCTGTAGAGAGAGGACGTGGATCTTCCTGTACTCTGCTGTAGAAGAACCTTCCAGGTTGATGAAGATACGCTTTTCTTGCAAAATACTGGTCTAGCTCTTCTAAGTGATTCATGCTCCTTACATCCAGTTCACTGCTGTGAGTCACCAGGACAGGTGGTATCTCCCTTGGTGGCTCTCCTGGAGAAGCATTCAGATGGTGGAGGAAAACTTGGAGATAAAATAACAGCAAGCCATGCTAAAGCATTTAAGCCTCTAGGTCACTTCAAAAGTCAGTGAGTGCAGTGGATGTCACCAGCAATATCAGCAGAGTGTTAGCACTCCGATTTAAATATAGATTTTGAAAGAAGTGTATAATATTTTCTGCATATGTATGTTTTATGGCAGGAAGCGTATCCTGCTATAAATTACTCTGAGACGCTGCATTAAAGACTCTGTGTGACTTAAGCCTGGAAGTTTTCCCTTCAGGAGTGTTGGCTGTACTAAACTGATAGACCACTGGCATGTTTTAAGTTTGACCATTGCCTTACTTTGGACTTGGCCAGAGAGAACATGGTGTCAGAACAACATGTTTCCCATCAGCTGCCAAGTTTTGTTCTTGTAGAAGATCTGGACAAGCTGAACCAATGGGCCAAGGCCAGTGGTATGAGGTTGTAATGAGTCTAGTGTGTAGTGTAAAACCAGCACAGAGGTTCAACAAGTTGGAGTGATGGATCTTGTACTTTGGTCGCAGCAACCCCCTGCAATCCTACAGGTTTGGGAAAGAGTGGCTGGAAAGCTGCCCTGCAGAAACAGACCTGGGGATTATGGACTGGGGCAGTCCCCTTGTACTCAGCACTTGCCAGGCCACACCTCAAGTCCTGTATCCGATTTTGGGCCCCTCACTACAAGAAGGACATTGAGGTGCTGGAACATGTCCAGAGAAAGGCAGCAGAGCTGGGGAAGGGGCTGAGCATAAGTCGTAAGAGGAGCAGCTGAGGGAGCTGGGGGTGTATAGTCTGGAGAAAAGGAGGCTCAAGGGGCCTTTATAGCTCTCTGCAAGTCACTGAAAGGTGGCTGTTGCCAAGTGGGGTTTGGTTTCTTCTCCCTGCAAACAAGTGAAAGGACAACAGGAAATGACCTCAAACTGCACCAGGGGAGGTTCAGGTTAGACATCAGGAAGAATTTCATCACTGAAATGTTGGTTAAGCATTGGTACAGGCTGCCCAGGAAGATGGAGGAGTTATCATCCCTGGAAACGTTCAATAAATGACTGGACATGGCATTTAGTGCTATGGTTTAGTTGATAACTTGGTGTTTTATCAAAGATTGGACTCCATGATCTTGGAGGTCTTTTCCAACCTAAGATTCTGTGATACTTTGGTGGCCAACAACCATGTGAAGTAATCTTAAGAACTGAGGAAAGATGGACCTTGGTCTGATGTATGGTGAGGTGTTGGGAGATGCCCTGTGTTGGTTTCTGTCTTTATGCATATCTTTCTAGTTGGTGTCCTCATCTGTAGTGGTTCTTATTTTTAGGAGGGATCCTTCGATGCCCTTTTCCAGGGTTGCAGAACTGCTGTTGGGAGACACTGATGTGAGTAACCTAGAGACAGAAGGGCCCAAAACTTCTAAAGGAGTAGGGTGGATAACAGCATCTAGTGTACATCCAGAGATCCCCATTTGTGCCTGGGTTTGCAGTGTGCCTGAGGCTGTCCCTGGCCAGCCTTGCTGGAAGTGCACCACGTCACTTTGGCCAAAGGGCCAAAGAGCTGGCTTAGATCCTGCGCCCATCAAATGTGTGATGATGGCTGTAGGGAAAAGGGCTCCTCACTTGTGAGGGCTGGTGGCTTGTGCAGATTTTGGATTGATCTTTGACCTCACTCACAGATGGCAGAATAAACTGATGGTGGATATATTTTTAAATGAGCAGATTGTACTTTTGGTCTTTGCCTGCTTGTCAGAGTATTTTTTCTTGAGGTGTGCCTTGGCAGAGAGATTACTGAGGTGGGTGCTTATCTTGCCTCAGGCATTTGAGGTAGCCCCAATTCAGAAACAGGTTAGTGTTTCACACTGACAAAGGCCCATAGCATTAAAATTTTTTGAGGTGTGTCAGTGCCACTCTGTTAACAGCACCTTAAAGCAAAGGTGCATTTTTAATAATCAACAGCTACAGTTGGCTAAGGAGCACCTGTCCATGTTACTCTGTGGAGGTAATTCCAGACAGGGAACAGGCTGAAGGAAGGAGGTGCCTTTTTGGAAAATAGCTTCTGATGAAAAGTCTCTTCACCCTTTTTTGCAAGTTGATTTCTTTTGATGTTGCTTATTCTTCCTTTTGCAAAAGGCAGTCAAACTTCAAAGGAAGCTTTATCATACCATGTTCTCCATGCACTTTAGGTTTAAAGTGGAGTCTTCACACATTTGGTGATAGGTAGAAAAAAATGTCCATTGGGATCCTCTCTTTCTTCCTGCTCATTGTGACTGCTGATTTGACTTGCAAGAGCTGCCTCTAGTAAGGGGCAGTAAGGGAATGGATAATTGCTGTTGCTGATTTATACCTGTTTTCTCTTAAGTCACATTCTTAAGGGCTTTAAAATAGTATTAGGTTTACTTTGTTTTCATAGCAGATAACTTGCCATGTCGCTCTCTGGAGTTCACTACATTTTTTAATCGCTTTATGCCCAAATCTGCCCTTAGCTCACCTGCATTTTAGCAGTCCTGGTATAAAGCTTTGTTAATAGATAAAGTGGAGCTCCTTCGTGTTGATTCTGTTCTTATTAATATTTACAATTCAGGAGTCTGCCACAGGATTTTTCAGTGCTTCCCACCTCTGCTGCCACAGGGTTTTGCCATATCTTCCACAGAAGAAAATAATGCATGCCCTGTGAGTACTGGTGGTTTATCCTGGCACTGAGGTACCTTTTTCTTCTTTTATTATCATCTGACCTGCAAGCCATGCCTTTTGTAGCCTTTTGATCCTGTTGGGATTTTCAGATTAATGAGACTAACTACTTTCTTTGAACAGGTTTTTTCTTGAGCAGAGAAATACTCCTTACATCAAGACCCAATTATACCATCCTTACTCCCGTTTCAAAAACCAGTTCTTTGGGGGCTATCTTTTTAATTGAATCATTTGTTTTACCTACTTTAAACAAACCGTTCAAAAAATCTAGGCTAACGCCTATTGCAAGCAGTTGTATCTGGAGTGGATTGCAGCTGGACAGATTAAATGTGGCAATTATTTCTGTGGAAGGCATGCCCTTGAGTTCACTCGGGATGAGTGGCAGTGCTGCTGCTGCAGACGAGTTCAGAGATGCTGGTGGCCCGTGCGAGTGCTGCATTGCAGTCACTGTCAGCTTACGTCACAGGCAGATACTCCGGCAGCCCAGGGGCTCGTCGGGAGCCTGGGGGAGCATGGCTTTAGTACCATGTAACAACAGATCTATCTCATGGCTTGTGTTTCCTGTGCTTCTTGGTGCGTATCTTGTGCCTTCTGTGCAGGGAAGCTTCCATCAGCAGCTCTGTGTTCTCCTTAATGCAGTGTAAAAAGCTGTGAGTGCTTATGCATTTACAGCGTTTGGGTTGGAGGGCTTTTTAGCCTCATTTTTTAATATATGTTTAGAGACTTACACATGTCATACTGTGATTACAGCATTGCACCATTTGAACCTGTCTGTTTTAATTAGCAGTTGGCATTGCCCTATTTATAGATAGATGGAAAACGCACAAGCTAGCCAGTTTGCTGTGCAGAGTGTATTTTCTTCTGTTGGCAAGTAGTTTTATCCATTTTTCCATAGCTAAACTGGCTTGGCAACCTGCAGATGTTGCAGGCATTGGGTACTGATGCTTGAAATAGAAATGGACTCTGAAGAGGATTTGGGATGGGGAGGAATAAATCAGAAACTGTTGCTGCATTGGAAGTCTATTAAGACTGATGATACGACACGCTTACCAGAGCATAACTGCAGAAGTTGACCACATGAAAAATGAGCCCATTAAAAATATATATATTTTAAATCTTGCTTCTGTCACATTATTAAGGTTCCTTTTCCCTTTGGCATGTTGTAGTAACAAAACTTGTAGCCTTTACAAGTGTTTGGCTGTCCAGCATGGTTAAGTTGGTTGGTGGGTATTTGTACAAGCAGAAGAAATGGATTGATTCTTTCTGGAGCAAGTTGTGTCAAGCCTATAAATTATGTGAAAAGTATATGTGTTTTTCTTTTTATCTGCAACTTTAAATTTGCAAAAGTTTTGGCCTACGTTGACCCTGCAGTGCCCAGGGGACTGTCACGAAACCAGAACATCATTGTGTTATTAAACACCCGGGTGTTAGCTGCTCCTCAGGAACTGTCTGCTGATGCACTTTACTCTGGGGAAAACAATTTGAGGCACCTTTGCCCTCTGCAAGAAGCTCTCCTTAAATAAAACCATAAATTACTTCTCAGTGCAGATGCTAAATACAGGCACAGGAGTGTTGTTGAGCAGCTCACATAGAGGTTGCTGGGTACAAGGTGAAAACTGCTTTGCTCTGTACAGCATTTGGTTGCAACGATTTCAACACAGTTGTGTTGCAGCCTGGGCTTTGCACGGCCTGTGGACTTGTGGTAGGGTGCACACCATTGTCTTGAAAAACACTGCTCATGAGTCAGTGCCTTAAAGCATCACTGCCTACCCATGAGGGGAAGGTAGGCAGTTCAGTAACTCCCTCTTTCCTGCTCACCTTTTCAGAGCAGCTGTATCATTATTCTGCAGCTTGTATTTTTCGTTGTCTTGCAAGATTTCAACCTTTCAGTCTAGGACCAAGCTGATCACGCTGGTAGCAGCAGGTGGATTTGAGTCAAGCCTACACTTGGTGATTTGGGACTAGAGCCCAAGACTGAAAGCTTCCAAAACCTGGGGGTTCTCACTTCAGTTAGCAGACTAAAATGTCGTCATCTCTGTTGGCTCTTCATTTTACAAACTGCATTTTAGACCACATGGCAAGAGTTGAGTGATCCAAGATTCTTCGCAGCATGTCCAGCACAGTAATACAAATGTGGGTTTCCTCAGACACACTGTGACTGTGTGCATGTTTGTGTGTGTAATTTCTGAGTGACCTGTCCTCAGGCTGACTGTCTTTGGGAGAAGAGCTGGTGGAATTGATCTTGCTTCACATGGCTGAGCAGGATGCAAGTAAGGGGAAACCTTTCATGTAGCAGTATCACTGTGAAATATTGGAATGTGGGTTACATGGTACTAAGTCAGGGTAGTCTCTGGGGGAACATAGTTAATAAATTCAAAATAGGAGGTGACCCTTTCTGAGCACTTTCTCTACACTTGTAATTTACATGCTAGTCCTGTGCATTACAGTGCTTAAAGCCTAGGTCAGAAATCCTCCATCCCAATTTGGCACCTACTCTTGTCTTTTATGGCTAAATTAATAGCAGTAGATCACAGCCAGCTGTTTTGTAGGTGAGGGTTGATGAAGTCTGTTACAAGAGCAAGGGAGCTCAGAGCATGTGAGGAGTTGTGAGTTTTAGATGGATTTCCTACGTTACCAGAAATGTCAAATGACCAGATGAATGTTTCTCCGCTAAAAACAATTGAATTGTAAATTTTTTTTGTGATTTTTTTTTTGAGAAACCTGAAGAAATGAAGCAAGTTAGCAACTGGGCTGGCTGCTTTTTGTAGGTACACTTTAATTGGTTTTGTGTAATTTTCAAAATGCCACAGACTTCATTTTTTTATAGACTGGGTTGTGACAATGCTTCTTTGTGTACTTACGGTGGGTGTTCACATTCCTTTGGTATCAAAGCTTTTACTTGCATAAAACAAATAAACACTTTCCACATATATTTGCTGTGTTATGTTGACAAAGCAGTGCCAGGGGTGCTTGGAAAACTGTATGTTTGAACTGCTGGGACAGTGGACTCTGGATGTTAGGTAAGGAAAATAATTTTCACAGTGGCACTAATCAGCAAATGGAAGAGAATCCCAGGAATCTCCACCCCTAGAGATCTTCAAAAGTTGAACTGGACAGACCCCTAGGAACCTCATGAAAGTTGGCCCTGCCTTTAGTGGGTGGTGAGCAGACCAGACAGCCTCCCAAGGTCACTCCCATTCTTGTCTCTCTGGTTTTTGCTGATTGAGATACTGAAAAGGACTAATAACCAAAGGTGTTACATCAGTGTTTGGAGGGGAGCAGGGACTTACCTCCTCTGGAAAGTGGGACATCCCCTAGGATGAGTGTTAACATATGTTTACCATGCTACTGCTGAAGCCTTAGGAACACTCTGTATGTGGATTGCAGCCTTATTTCAAGCTCCCCAGCCCCAGCTGGTCTAGTCATCAAGGACTGTGAGATGAGCAGGACTTGGCTAGAATAGTAATAGTACTCTGAAGGTTTGTCCTGTGTGGAGTGTAAGGTGTGAACACCCTCCTGCTCTTCTCCCTGGGGGCTTTTCAGTGAGAGGAGATTCTAAAGGTGTCTACACTGCAGTGAGAGAATGGATAAAGCAGTTGAGAAGGATAGCTTCTGCTCCTCTTTCAAGGTTTAAATTTCAGGATTTGTAAAGCCCTGTTCTTAATTAATCTTTGCTTTTCTTCTGCCTTTTGCTTTCTAGTCTTTCTCATTGATTCAGGTCCTGGCTTTCTGAAGCTTCTTGCAGTTGTTCTCACTACTAAGGGTGATGGAGTGATATTTCAAAGCTTGGCCTTCCTGCCCAGGTCTTAGAAACCTGGTGTGTGGGTCACAGCAGGCAAGTCCAGCCAGATTTGGTGCTTCTGCTGTTTCAGGGGTTGAGGTGTGTTCACTACAGTTCAACAGAGCATGTTTGCAAGAAGAAATGCAGTTACTCTGCCCTCGCAGAAAGCAATCAGCACGTCCTCGCTGTTTGCGTGCCAGTCAGCGTTGCTGAGTGTCCTGAAGCACGCTGTGTTTGTCATGCTGTACACCAAGGCAGCTTCACTGGGGCTTTTCTGCGAGATGTGCCTTTTTCTTTTTGTGACTCAGACAATCGAAGCTTTTCTCCTGCTGCACTCTTCATGGTTTAAGCAGGCACACTTCAAATGTGGCCTGACAGCATAGATTGTTTGGAAGGATTTGGAAGAATAAACATGAGTTTGCCTGCAGAGCATGTGAATCTGTGCGTTCAAAGCAGCCAAAGATCTGGTGAGCCCAGCCCTGTGCTTGTAAGATGTCTCACCTCTGCATGCAGCCTTCTGTGAACTTCACTTGCTGCTTACAAGGAGAAAATGTACTTTTCCTAAATTCAAAAGTTCAGTTTGCTGTGTTTTTAAGAATATGTGTTTATTGAGTTTCAGGCCAAAAGCACAAAGACCTCTAGTTCCTCTGCTTGGAGGTGGCCGTCCTCATTTCACTTTCTGTAACAGGTGGAATATATCTTTTTTTAACACTGGGTTCACTGTTGTGAATCAGATTCCTTTGTACTGCAGGCTCAAACAGCCAGCTGGTGTCAAACCCATGTGGTGACATTCGCCTTTGCCTTTGTGAAAATTCATTATATTTTAGTAAGGCTGAGGAAGCTGAAGTTGGAAATTAGTGGGTGCAGCCAAATTTAAAAGAAAAGCAGCCCATCAGTGAGGACAAAACTGGTTAACTGTTGGAGAGCTGACCTGATAAACAGCACAACTGTCTTTATACCAGGCAATATGAGCTTTGTGGCAATTTGGATAACTAAACACTAGTGCCCTGGAATCCTGCTACCTTTTTGCTATCTGCCACTTGATTAAAGAGGTGTACAGGTTTTCAGTGTGTCTGCTGCAGAGTCTTCTGGGGTTTAGAGAAGTCTGCAAAGTCAGTGTGTTTTTAATCTCGTCTACCAAGAAGGCTTCTACCAAGCCATGTTGAAATGAGCTTGGAATCACAGTAAATAAATCAGTGGGGCTGAAGTTGAATAATGGGTATTACAATATATATTTGAGATTATTTTTAAATGACCTTTGGAGCACACAGAGCAGCTGCCTTGAGAAAGTACCAAAAAGAGAATACATCGCCTTTTGAAGCAGCACCAGGATCCCCCTGTGTGGATGAGTTGCAGTTAGAGATTATTAACCCTGAGCAAAGGCATGAGATTGCCTCAGGAGAGGAAACCACGTCCCTGAATACCTGGGGCAGGGACAGAGCCTTCCCTTGCACCCAGGGCCTGAGTTGTTGCACTCAATGCTTAGGTGTGCATTGAACCTTTTGATGGGTTGATGATGATGTATCTCTGTATAACTAACTGAAAAATAACAGACATTCTCCAAAATGTCTTGAACTGCTAATTTCTTAAGGTGGTTTGAATGATTTTTACCTCCCTTTATACCCTCATGATCTTTCCCTCAGTTCACTAAGGAAGTGTGCTCTGCTGGAAGAAGTGACAGCATGTAAAAATAGCACTGCCTTATTTTGCAGATCTGCTTGCTGTGGGGTTTCAGTTAGATCTGCTGACTAGGATTTAAAAATAAACTTTTCTTCTGCTTTTTGCACCTGCTTGTCCTGGCGGTGCTTGATTTTGTGTTTCAGAGGCAGTAGCCATTTGGTGGTAGCTGAAATCCTTGCTGGATTGGAATCAGCAGCAAAGGTGGTTGGGAGACTTGAGTTAAGGGGCTTTTGGGGCAAGAGCTGTTTGCAAGGCCAGTAACTAAATATAAAGAGGAGAAAGACCTTGCAAGCTTTTTAGAGCCTCTGTGGAAGTTGTCAGTTCAAAATAAGCAGTAGGTGTTTTGCCAAGTGTGCAGTGGAATTGCAGTTGGTGTTCCAAGCCATTTGCTGTAAGTGTATTATCCTTTTCCCTCATTGAATATTGCTGTAACCTAATCACATTACATCGCAGTTCATAGCTAGGCCCAGGCAAAATAAAGAGCTGTACTTCAAAAGACCATAAGTATCTTGAGTTACTGCCTTCTTCCCACATTGGGCGGACGTTAAGTGTTCATTTAGGGCCAGATTCGTGGAGGTGTGGAGATCAATGAGTCTGGCAATCTAAATAGGCCTGAACCAGATCTCCATCTCTCCACCATCTGGAGCGGGCAGTGCAGTGTGGTCCTCAGTGCAGCAGGTGTCCCTGGCTGGTGGAGCTGCCCTTCACGAGCCCTTTGGCTGACAGCTGGCCTCTGGGATTCTGCACAGGTGAGGAGTTACTCCAGATTAACACACAGGCGTGGCCTGCTGTTCTTCAGCTTCAGGAATTGTTTTCCCTACAGTTCTTTTTGTTAGAGTGTTCCAGTTTTTATTCAGAGCACCAGCTTGGTGACTTAGGCCTGCTTTCCTTGAGGCTCTGGTGGTCTAGCAGCTGGAGCAAAGCAGTTGGATCTGCTCAGATTAAGTTAGATTTACTGAGCTATGCATAGGCTGTTTCTGGAAATGCATTTTGCTATAAATCTAAAAAGAAAAGGGGAAAAGGTATGAGCAATGTTAATGACAGCTTGATTGTAAGTACAGATATTTAGCAGACCCTGTATGTTTTCAGTACTGAAACTATTTGTATTCTAAAGAATAAAATGTAGATAATGGAAAAACGCTATTGTGGCATTTACTCTTCTAAACAAACCTGGTTTTAATTATGCTTTGGTTTTGTGGCATTAAAAACTTGATGCAGAATTCTAGGTTCATAAAAATGAACAACAGGCACCTGTGAGGAGGAATGGATATTAATTCTTGCAAAAAATCACCAGAAGCAAAATTCTGTCTGTGCTGGCAACACCGTTTATGAAAGGGAGAGGAGGAGGTAGCAAGCCAGCTTGCCCTTCTGACACAAACACCTCAGCTTGAGCATTTTGTTCCTGGGAAACACTTCTGCCTGGTCTTCTGCTGCTCTCTGACAGGATGTCATGGTTCAGTGATGCATTTTGTGTCTCCTTCCAAGTTTGTGAATCAATGACAGACTTAGTTTCTCATAAATTGAACTGAATTGATGCATTCTACGGTAACTTAAACCTTCCCAAAGTGCTTTTATCCACCTGTGTGTGGGACATCCTCTTTCATAGCAGAGGGCCACGGGTGAGCTTTGCATTCATGCACTGAAGGCTGACTAAACCCAAACTGTCCAGAGATCATAGCAGGGCTGGTTCATGACCATGTTTATATGTTGGATGGACTGTGTAGTGACCTCTGTGTGCACGGGTGAAATTCTGACCTTGCTTCTCTAATGGCAGTGCTTGTGTTGACTCCCATGGGGCGGGGATTTTGCCCAGTGCTAAGCTAGAAGAGCTAAAGTAAGCAAAAATGCTGCTTACTGAAGGAATAAGCAAGATCAGAATAAGTCACAAGAGCTTTCTTGGCTGTTCTTTAGCGAAGTGACTGGAACATGGTCATAGTCTGTTACAGGGACTTTGGAGTGCTGGTGGTTACCAGGGCAGGCTGTGGGCTAGGGGTGGCTCAGGTTTCCTGTTCCTTTGGCTTGCTTAGCTAGCTGCCACTGCCACTCTTCTCAACTACTTTGGCATCTAAGATCAATGACAATGCAATTCAAGATCCTGCTAGTCCCAGCCGTGAACAAATGGTAGTGTCTTCTGCAAATGAGAAAATAAGCCACCCACTGCATTTTCCTCCCAGCTGGACTGTGTGGGGCTCTGGCAAATGTGACAGAGAATTTCTTAGCAGGTAAATATGTTTTCCAAGTAATTTGCTCAAAAGGGCACTTGACCAAACACTGCCAAGCAATCTGTTTCTTTGCAATGACAACTGCAGAGGTGCAGTATATGACAGTGGCCTGCCAGAGCTGTTTTATTAAATTTGGTTAATCTAAAATTCATAGGTGAGTTTGACCTTGCATCTGCATTTGTTGATCCAGTCTTCACTGAGAGATGTCTAAATTAAATTCTAAAAAAAAGCCTCAGGAATTTTTTTTCCCTGGTTTTGAACAGCCCCTTTCAGAGACTTTACCAAGTGCTGCTCCGAAAGGCTCACAGCTGTAGGGATAAGGGTGTCCTGTTTTCTTTTCCTGCCTGGTGGATGCTGAACAGCATCTGTCTGTTGCCTGCAATTTTGGATGTGTTTTTCCAACTTACAAACCTTACCTGAAGACTGTTGACACATGAACATGAAGTGCTGCCATAGCTCCACTTTCAGGTTTCTGTCCCAGTAGTAATACCTGTGCTAGTCAGTTTTAAGCAAAAGCTCTCCTTTTTTCTCTGTTTGCTGTAACACCATGGAACTGATCCCATCATTCCTGAGTTTCGTGGCGGTATCCGCATAAAAAGTTTGGCACAATGAAGGTTGGTGCCCCATGAAATCAGTGATGGAAACTGCTTGCTCTTCTAGCAGCATGAGTTTGGATAAGGGTTGAGTAAATGGCCATTAGCTTAAAATGTCCTGCTGTTAGTCATTTGTCATTGCCTACATGTTCAGAACTGCATTTAATAATCCAGCCTCCATTCTGCTCCTGCTTTACTCAAAAATAGAAGCTTCTTCTGATAACTTCAAAATTACAGAAATACTACACCCATTTTTCATCATTCTCTCCTTTTTGGGAAAGAGGGAAAGTGGCTGGCACATTCGGACTATGGCCTTGAAGGTAAAGGTGAGCTCGTTAGTAAGTTGGAACCTTAGAAGCACTTTCTGAAAGGCAGCATCTTCTGAGCCTGCTGGAGTTGCTTAACAGTGAAGTGAGAAGAGGAAGATAAGAGGTTGATTGTAGCGAGTTGTTTGGAGTATATCGAGGCCACACAGTTGTACAGCTGCACATTTCATCAAATAATCATTTCCTTGATATATGATCATCATTAAATACAAACATAATGACTCCCATAAAACAATTGAGTCTCTTTACTACAATCTCTCCCTGTTGTCTCTCTGTGATGCTGAATGACAAGCAAGCATCGAAAGAAATCATTTATGCCTTTATAGTGGACTCATTGTAGTGTTGTGGTCCACAGACTTCTGTTTAATTATCTCACATGAAAAAATGTTGTGGTCTTTTACAGGCTTAGGCAGAAAAGGGAAAAGCAGGGAAGGTGAAGGTGAAGGCACGCTTTGCCTTGCAGAATTGCCTTTGACTTACGAGAAATAAGGCTGATGTTATCACCCACTTTCTAATCAAATTTGACAGGAGCATTTTGTTAAGCCACTTTCTCTGAGTGGGAATTCTGATGAATACAGCTCTCATCTCCGGTTTCAAAGTATTACTTTACGCTGTTCCCAGGCATTGTTTGCTTTACTGGATGAATTATTATAGGATGTCAGAGAAGCAGATAATTCATGGCCTCATTTTATAAACTGAGAGCCCAAGGCACAGCAGTTGGACTTGCAGAGCTGTAGGGCAGTGAGTGGAGCCCAGGTCACCCACCCAACATCATCGTGGTTTGGTGAAAGGTTTGCTAGTCTGGCCTCAGCATTTCTGTTTGGGAAATTACAGCTGCTGGAGGATGTAATGACTTTGTTCCAGGGACCTGCTTATGAGTGGAGACAGTGTATTTGCTGTATTCCTGACTCACTTTTCTGTCAGATGCTCTTTTTGCCACCATGTATGTGGGTTGATAGCATTGAAGAAGTTACCTCCACTGGTCTTCTGTCTGCCTGGCTCATGGTTCCATCCTTGAGTCAGTAGGCAATCAGTCACTTATGGAGCAGATTTTGAAAAGTTAAACCATAAATGAATTTGGAGACTGAAGCAGGTTTTGTGTGACTATGGCATTGCCCACTGCAATAAACTCATTACTAGATTTTGTTTGCTCAGGTGCACAGCCAGAAGCAGGACCTGCACACACATTAATTCTGCTTGTAAGGTCCATCTCTGTGTGCAGAGTGCACACGCTGGCCGCCTGCTCCAGCTGTGAATAACCTACTCATCAAACTGCAATTTATATAAAGCATATGTGAGTCTTGTTCACTGCAGCTGATGTTGGATAAAAGAAACAAATCCAAATTACCATCCCCTGTTACATTTGGATATTTTCAAACCACTGCAATGGTACAAAATGGTTCCCTTCTGCCAGTTTGTGTAGCCAGCTTATCCCAGGCCTTTGGAGACAGGGAGCATCAGTGCAGTTCTGCTGGTGGGAACCAGCCCTCACAATAATCTGCTGAAAGCTGAGATAAACCCTTTGCACTGTGGGTATTCCTGGGAGAACAGCTGAATGCATTGGTGATGGCCATGGTCCTCCAGCTCAATAAATCAAGGGGTGGTGAAGGTCTTGTATTTAATTTTTTTTTTTTATTTTCTCAGGAAGCATTTGTATCCCTGACAGTTAATATAATTGGGAACAGGGAAGTAAAGCTCTGTTTAACTCCAGTGCTGTTGGAGTCTTTGATATGTTGAGAAGCAGTGGGATTCAAGTGTGGGACAAGATGGGCTGGTACTGTCCTTTATTCAATCTGGTGACCCTTGCCAGCCCCAACCCACTCCCTGCTCCCCTCCCTGGGTCCATGCTGACCAACCAGAGGTGCTGGCTCAGCTCTCCCAAACTTTTCAGCAGCACCCCTCATTCTTCCCAATCAGAATCCTCAACCCATCTTCAGCAACACCTTGTTTCCAGAAGGGACATCAAAGCTTTCTCAGAACCATTTCTTTTCCTTTTACCTTCCCTTCATTAGATTAGTCTTCATTCACAGAACAAAATTAACACCTCATTCTTTGATGTTCTTGTAAGCACTTAAGGATAACATGAAGTTTCAAAAGGTGGGAAGAACCAATAACGCACTCATCACCAACCAGTTGCATTTGGCTTTTTTCCATGGAAAAACCTTTATTCCAGGCTTAATTTATTTTGTTTTGGCTTGCTTTTGTTGTTTTTTTTTTCTCTGAACTTTGTTTTTCCTCTCCAGTT
>VZUA01105631.1:0-13798 GCA_013401035.1 Horornis vulcanius
TTTTTTTTCTTTCTTTCTTTCCCTTCTTTACCCTTTATTTTCCTGAAAACCCCAAGGTTTACAGGACAAGTTCCCCAGGGCCAGCTGGCAGCTCCCCTCTGCCCCTTTCTTGTCCCCTGCCTGCCCACATCTGTAGCTGCTGCTCACCCCACCTGCCCTCGGGGCCTCACACGAAGCCACTGAATTGAGAGTTAATTTGAATTTGAGTTGACAAACTCCAGGCATATCCCATCTGCACAGGCAGGAAATGGCCAATGTGTTAACCTTCCAGCAGGGAGGGCAGGGCAGAGGGGAAATGCTTTTACCTTTCCCTCCATTTAGTGTAGCTCTTAAAAAAATTAGGGTCAAATAAAATAACGCCTTGGGCTGACCTAAAGCCAATGTGGAAATTCCCCTTGAGCATCCAGAGTTGTCCGGGAGAGGGAGGAAAACCCTGTCCTGCTGCTTGTGACCAAAGGCAAAGCCTTGGAGAGGAGGGGAGGAGAGCCCAGGCTCAGCCTTTCTCCACATCTTGTCCCAGACAACCCCCGGGACATCTGCTCTCCTCCACCTCACTGCAGCAGGAGAAGCAGCCACCGTGTCCCCTCAGCTTCCTGGGGACTCTCCCTGCTTTCCTCCCTTTCAGTCAGCCCTCCAAGGCTGCTCTCACCACCACAGCAACATCGAAAATCATCCCTGCACAGGCAGCAATAGATATCCTTGGATATTAACTTTGATGGAATAGTGGTGTACTTAACCATCTGTAAAGCCAGAGAGTGGCCGGGGTTGATGTTCTGCCCTTTGCAAGGAGCTGGAGATTCAAAGGGAATGCATGGGAGTACTTCACATCCCAGAACAAAGAGGTGCAGCTTATACCAGGGCACCTGTCCATACCATGTGGCCGCTTGAGGTGCCCTAGGGCTCTGTTTTGTCACTGATAAACCACAACCGTCAGCTGCAGGGAAATTTACCAGGACTGGGAAGAAGGAGATTTTCTGCTTCAGCAGGGGATGCTGATGCCTGGGTGCTGCAGAGGGTTTGAGCCCCCAGACACCTTCATTGTCTCCTTCTCAGCCTCTAACCCCCCCACAGATTTTCAATCCTGTCTCCCACTGCTTCTCTAGCATTTCTCTCTCAAAGATAGCACTTCCAGCTGATGTTGATTTTTCTATCTCTCCAACAGTGTTTTTAAGCACAAGCAAGGCAGCTGGAATAAAATTAGCATTATTTACCATTACCTAGCACCAAAGGCACTTGACAGATGCAGAAGAACAAAGATTTGGGCTGGATGTTGGGAGAAAGCTTTCTAGTGTGCCCAATACAGAAAGAGGGGAAGAGACTGAGCTTTTCTTCCCTGGGAGAGCTGCACAGCCACAGGCAGGCTGTCCACACCTGCAGTCCCATATCCATGCTGGCAGTTCCCCTGTGGGGGGGGTTGACCATCCTCATCAGAAAAGAAAATGAGCAGTTCTTGGGGTGTCAGGAGCTGTGGGTGAACCATGGCTTGTGCTGACAGCTTTATTCCCATGTCTATTTCCTTCTCCATTGCTGCACCACCCAGCAGCTCAAGTATCAGCATCAGAATGTAGATGCCACCATCTCTGTGCCAGAGCAAACTCCCACCTCCCAGTACTCCCAAGGATTCAGGCTTTTGTGGGTTGTGAAGAGAAGGGTGAGGATGAAAAATAGGTTGGGAAGAGAATTAAGGAAGAGGACTTAGGACTGGGTCTGAGGCCCATCCCAGAATCTGCCCTACCACTAGTAACTATGCCTGGCTATTTCCTTTCCTGGATACATTTCCTGCCTGCTGAATACAGAAACCAATCAAGCCCTTGATGCTCCCTCCCTCTTGCCACTAATGCCTGTAACAAGGCTTCAGTTAGGAACAAGACTGCGGGAACTGCAGCTCCTCACCTTCCCCGTGGCCACAGGCAACATCAGGATTTTCGGATGCTGTCATGGAGAGCTGTCAAACAAACCCATCCCCTCCAGAGATGCTCCACTCAGCCTTGTGCTTGCACAATCCCTTCCCAGTGAACACATGGCACTGCTGCACATTCAGGAGTGGGATAAACAACCTCCCTCCAACCCTCCCTCATTTGTGTGCTTGCTCTCCCGAGAACTTTCATAATTGCTTCTTTGCCTTTAAATACCATGCTGCTCCTTTGGCATTTCACTGTTTAAATGTCTCCCGCTTCGAAGATGACATTGTCTGGAGGCGGATGGATTGGGGTGGTGTCTGCAAGGTGCAGTGCATGAGAGCAATGGGCTGCTCTGCCTGTCTGAGTTCTCCCGTGGTGAAGGCAGGGTCAGGCAGGATGACTTTTTGCAGCACAGCCATGAAAAGCTGGGTTTGGGCTGGAAGTGAGTGCATCCCCCTCCCCCTGCCTTTGGAGGAGTTCCTCCTCCCCATTCCTGGTGGGTGCAGTTGCCTTTACTACATCTGCCTTCTCTGGAGTGGGAATAATGAAGGAGAAAGGTAGATCGTGCTCTGATGGTTGGAGCCATCCTACCCCAGCACAGGCTGGAGCATCCCATTAGCACTGGGCTGAAAGTTCAGCCTTCAGCATCCCCACATCCTAGAGGTGTTATGGACAGGCAACATGTCCAAACCTCTGTGCTCACACAGGGTGCTGGATCCATCCCACAGCTCCTTGCCATGCTTCACAAACATGCAGCTTCCCACTTGGGGATGGATCCAAGGTGTCCCACACTGTAGCACACACTTGTGGCTCCAAGTGCACAGGGAAATGTGTCAGTTCTCAGATCACAGAACCCTGGTTTTGAGTGCCCCCATTCCTATGAACCTTAGAGCCCCAAGAAGGATATTCTCAGGATTTTACACTTAGACATTTTGTTCCCCATTTTGCAGGCAATGGGTGAGCTGAAGTGTTTTTGCAATTAGTGTAGTATTAGGTACTGCGATCAGGAAATGTTCTTTCAGGGAAAGGGCAGGGGGGCAGCATGAGGAACATCCTTCCTTATTATTTTTGGGAAAAGTGTAATTATTGCCCCTTTGGCCTGTCTGCAAAAGGGATTAATAATGTCCAGCCTCACAGCTGTCAAAGCCTTGATTAATTGAGCTTTCTGTACTGAAATCTCATCTGTTTGTCTTGTGTCAATGTGCAAATTGAAAACACAACACAATATATCTTACCAGTCATCCTGTACCCCTCAGCTTTTCAGGCACCCTCCTCCCACCTCTCTGCTCCCAAAGAGCCTGGAGGACTCGGGCCACTGCTCTGCAGCCATGCTCAACCTGGAGCTAGCCACTATCACCCCTGCAGTGGGCACAGTGGGGTTAAAAGGCTCAGAGCACCACCTGCTCTGCAGCCTGGTGGTTGCTCTTGCAGGATGGTTCTTCTTCTCACACAGAAGAGTTACACAGAGGTATAAATTTCAGAGCTGGTTTGCCAGAAAATTTGCTTTTTGGCAGGACTTGCCCCCACATCAGGACACTTGCCATCCTCAGGGCGTGAGGCGTGAGGCCCCCCAGGCACAGCTGCTTGTTTCTGTACACGGCAAGGGAAGGAATGTTGCAGAACATGAGTTCACAAATGATGCCTTGCACAAGCCTGTGGTAGGATTAACCTAAAAAAAATTATTAGTCCACAACTCATCCATCCAAAAGAACCTGAGCACGACTGGCTGCACACCTGGGAGAGAAGTTGAATCACACAGCCCTTGTCCCATCAGCCTGCAGGTTTCAGGAAAGAGTCCGAGGATATCCCTGGTGGGATTATCCTTGCCGTAATTCACAGAATCACAGAATCGTTAGGGTTGGAAGGGACCCCCGGAGATCCCCCAGTCCAACCCCCCTGCCAAAGCAGGGCCACCTGCAGGTGATACAGGAACACATCCGGGTGGTGTTTGGATATCTTCAGAGAGGAGACTCCAGGACAACCCTGGGCAACTATTCCAGTGCTCTGCCACCCTCAGTGTTAAGTTCTTCCTCAAGTTGGGATGCAGCTTCTTGTATTTTAGTTTATGGACACTGCTCCCTGCCCTGTCACTGGGTACCACTGAAAAGAGTCTGGCACAATCTGCTTGACACCTGCTTTTGATATGTTTATATGCATTAGTGAGATCCCCCTCAGACTGAACAGGCCCAGCTCCTGCAGTCTCTCCTCAGAAGAGAGATACTCCAAATCCAAAGCATTTTTGTGGCCTCTGCTGGATCCTGTCCAGTAGCTCCTTGTTCTCCTCGTGCTGAGGAGCCCAGAAGTGGACACAGCACTCCAGATGTGCTCTCACCAGGGTTAAGTAGAGAAGAGAATTTCCTTCCTCAGCCTGCTGGCCACATTCTGCCCAATGCATGCCAGGATATCATTGGTCTTCCTAGCCACAAGGACACCCTGTAAACTTATAGTCAACTTGTCACCCGCCAAGACTCCCAGGTCCTTCTCCACAGAGCTGCTCTTTAGTAGCTTAGACCCCAGCCTGTGCTTGGGGTTATTCCTCCCCAGGTGCAGGACCCTGCATTTGCCCTCACTGAACCTCATCAGTTTTCCTTCAGCTCAGCTCCCCACCCTATCAAGATGTGTCTGAATGGTAGCACAGCCATCAGGTCTATCAGCCACACCCCCCAATATCTTATCATCAGCAAGCTTGCTGAGCGTACATTCAATCCCTTCATCCAGGCTGCTGAAAAATTGGTAATGACCTAAGCTGGTGCAAAGCAGGGGCAGGGAAGCTGCTTGCAGAAGTGTTTAGGAGTTACTCTGCTCTGCCCTGCACAGTTCAGTTGTAGGATGAGACCTTTGACTGCAGCCTCAGCAGCAGCTGGTGTCTTTGCTCAAACTTTGGGCCTTGAGTTTTGTTTCAAAGCAAGGCTTCCATCTTCCATTGTACTTCCACCAGTACCACTGAACGGATGTGGGGTATTTTTGTCTGCATGGCAGCATGCCTGCCCCTTGGTGCTCAATAAATAAATTACTGTTATGGTAAAGGAGATCATTGTTAATCAGACTGCATAAAGAGCCTGAGAGCCCTCCAGGGGAATATACTGCAATGCACTGAGTGCAAATAATAGGCACTTTTTTTGCAAGGACATGATATTAAAAAGGAATAGAGTTCTGTGGCAGTATTGTCTCTGAGAGAGAATCCACTGGGATCTGATGGACCCCATCAGGATCTCTCTCAGGATCTAATTCTGGCCTGGAATCTGTTTGGGACTTCCCTGTCCTCCTCCTGGCATCCCACACCCAGATGAATGAGAGCTCCAAGGCTCAAGCTGTGTTAGGCAAAGTTAAGACACTGTAGGGATGGGCCCCTGTCGCTTCCCCAGTAAAGTTATTTCTAAACCACACTGGAATGGGATCTCCCTGAAAAGACCCTGCAGAGACTAAAGGCAGGTGAAAGACAACACTCTAATTAAATACCCTATCCCTGTGGCTTTAGCTGATGCTCACAGAATAAAAACAAGTGGAAAACTAGCAAGAACACTGTTTACCATTTCTCATTGTATAATATGCAATGTTTTCTCAGCATGTCTTCAGGAGACAAGCAGCTGGGAGCCCAGACTGGATGAAAAGAGAGAAAGAACAAGCTATTAAGCAAGAAATGCTGGGGAGGTGGGGAGAGTAAGGTGTCCCTTTGTAGCCACCACATAGCACCCTGTGATGTTCGTCCTAACAAGAGGAGAAGCTGTTCCCATATTCACCCTTACAGTGGCTGCCGTCAAAGGCACTGGGGCATTTGGTGCTGGTGGTGCCTGCTGGTAAACACAAACCATCTTCCCACCTCCCCCTTCTGACAGAGATGTCAGGAGGAATGGAGCTGGGATGGCCAGGCCATTTGCTCTCCCTCTGGGACTGTCTCTCATCCTTTTACAATTCACTGGACATGGTTTAGGCTTCCCTTACCTTGCAGCTGGGCTGGGGTCTCCATGGAGGATCCTCCTGGGTCCTCTCCAGAGTGGGTCTTCTCATCAAGAGGCTGACCCAGCTCCTCCAGATCAAGCGTGCACCTTTGCATTCCCCCTCTGTACAAGCTTTTACCTTTCCAGCAACCTGCACAGCCTTCCTCAACCCCAGCAAAGCTGGGACCCAGATCTCAGCAGCTCACAATGCCTGCCCTCCTGGTATCCGCAGCCTCAGTCCCCATCACCTCTCACTTTTAGCAGAGACACACAGTGGTCTTTTCCATCAGTCTCCTGCTGAGCCTGGTGAACAGGGTGCACATGGGCTGCCCCACTTCAGCTGATGCTGTAAGTCATGGCCCAGGTGATGGAAAGCAGTGGGCACGTCTTCCATCCACAAACATCAGCAAGCTGTGAGAGATTTCAGTGACTGGGGAGGGCAGGATTTTAGAATTTAAAACAATTTCAGCAAGGTGAAGGAACCATCCAAAAAACTCCAGGTTGAAGGGTGGAGTAACTAATCCCCCAAGACACAGGAGAGGCATTTCACCCTGCAGGCAAAGGACCCATGTAGCCTCCTGTACCTTCACAACCATGTCATACTGTGCTGAAGCCACCAGCTGCAACGTGGGGGCAAATGTGCCTGATCTCCCATGGGGAGATTAGTTTGGCAGCCAGGGAACTGCATCTGCAACAGGAAACCAAGGCATAGACAGGAAGCTGAAAAGAGCCTGGAAAGGGCTTGCTCCCGTGCACAGGAAGGAAAGTTGTTTCTAGGGACCCCAGAGGACTTGAGGCTCCTCTTGGTCCCCAGCCCCTTTAAGGAAACTCCCCCTCACGTCTTATATGTGCAATCTGCTAGAGCCTGCTTCAGTCACACTGAAGCCCATCAGACCTATTTTCTGTAGCTGAAGAATTTTAATTTTCTAGTCAGTTACCTTTTAGGTCTCGCTTCCCTCTTTTTTTGTGTCTTAATTGCCTTTTCCATATATTGGTGCTCCCCTGACATTCTGTCCCCTCTCCGGTGTGCCTGCTTTCCTCCCCTACCCTCTCCCTCCCTCCTGCCTGTCTCCACCTGCCTAAACCCTGCAAGGCTATTGCATCTGCCGCACTCCAACTGCTCTGTATCAACCCAGCAGTGGCTGCAGCCATGTGAGTTTTTGTGCCAAGCAGCCTTGTCCTTCCTGGCAGGAGATGGACACTGGGATCAAGGGTCAGGCCAGTTAAACTGCAGCTAGGTGTATTCAGGCTGAGGGGCATTCACATCAGGTCTCAGCAGCTTCTCCCCCAGTGCTGATGGAGTTCTCCAGGCCCAGCCCCCTCTCTCATCAGTGTTGCCATATCCCAGATGGGAGCACAGGCATCCTGACTCCAATTTCTCTGATGATGGTGGGAGAAACAATGCCCAAACCAGAACCAGAGCTGTCTTGCCTGTCTAGAAGCAGAGATAAGCTGTTGTAAATCTCTCCCAGTGGCTGAAGAACACCTGTCTTGTAGGCACATGAAACCATGGAAAATGGCATTTTGTGCCTACAAGCAAGCAGCATGCAGCACACCATGATGCCAGGATGTGCTCAGGGAACTGTCTGCAGCTGCACCAGACATCTGAGCTAAAGAAGAGTTGGGAGCTGAGTAGCTGAAACACAGTGCCAAGTTCCCCCCAGGACAGAGCATATGGGGGGGCACTACCTGTCACTGCCAGGCTGGGGGACTCAGTGCTGCAGTTCTCCCTCCTCCTGCCTCAACTTGATAATTTTTCCCATCCCAATCACAGCTGTTGGCTGCTGACACCATGTCCTGGAACTGAGGGCTTGTACATAGCACCCACAGCAGATTCTGCATCGTCTCCACCCTCAAGGAGATGATTTTGGCTTCACATCACAGCTGTGCCTCTGCCATTTGCAGGCAAGTTACACTACACAACTCCTGCTCAGTCACCCCAGGGGCAAGAGGAGCATCCCCAGGTTTGGGCAGGAGCTCCAGTTTCAGTGCCCTGTCCTAACCTCAGTGTCCAGTCTCCTGCTAATTTCCATTCATTTAGACCCATCTATGGAAAAGGCAGGAGGTCCCTGTCTTTGCTCAAGGCCCCTGGCCATAGTGCAGTGACAGGAGGCAGCTGGTTCATGAGCTGCTTGACTTGCCCTGCTGGGTAATGCTTCCCCTCCTTTCCTTTGAGGAATTTCTCACAGCACGGCTCAGTTTTTCTTTCTGCAGAGGCACAAAGCAAAAGAGATCAAACCTCAGGCACACACACTCCCAGAAATCCGTCTGCTGGCAAACCTGGGTGTGGAGCCGGCTGCATCCCTGGTACAGGAAATCAAAGGCAGCGGCTGAAACGTGGCACAGTGCCGAGGTCAGGGGTCCCTTTGCTGTTGGAAAAATGGGACAAGAGGAAACAGCAATAATCAGATCATTCAAAAACCTCGTTTATGCTTCACCTGGTTGCAGGGCTTCTTTCCCTGCAGCATGTAGTGTCTCACGCTCGGCTGTCCCTGCTTCAGTGCCCGTAGCCGGGTGCACAAGGGATGGGGAGCTGCAGGGAGACAAAAGTGCCAAAAGGTGCAGGAGACAGAGAAATCAGCAGCCCTAGGGGGCTGCTAGGGCTGTCAACTGGCAGCAGCAACCTGTTGTACCTCCAGAGAGTCTGTTGGAACAGAAAGGATGGGGAAATATGCTTCGGGTGTCTTTTGGAGGAAATTCTATCCCGGACATGCCAAGCTGGCCATGGATCCTCAAGATCAGAGCGTGCCCCTTGGAGCCTGCCCTCTCTGAGCAGCCTGAGCTGTGTGCAATCACCAGGTCTGTTTTTCAGATGAGAAAAGCAAGGTCTGACATCTCTCCACTGGAAATAAACAGGGGCTTATCTCTGCCTTGCACTTCGCTCTCAGCCAGGCCTTTGACACCCTTGTGCATGCAGCCTTATGACTCAAAATGTCACATGGATCTTTGGCAATTCTTATTTCAGCTGTGGAAGTGACACTGCTGGGACCACAAAACCTGTCTGCACACAGCACCCAGGGCTTGCTCAGCCCTTCTGTTTGCCCAGGAGAGATCTGTGGCCGTTGCTGTGTCAGGGTATGCAAATGTATGCGGGGACCTGATGGTTCATTTTATGGATCTCAAAGCACAGAAGACACAGCAGGGGACAATTCAGTTTGCTTAACCAAAAATGCACCTTTGTTTAGTGCCAAGAAATGCCATAGTGGGGAGAGAAATTAAGAATAGTAAGAAAGAGAGAAAAGAGAGGGGAAGGGGATTATAGCTACCAAGGTGGAGAGCCGAGTCCTCGAGGCTGAAGATGCCTATAGACACAGTGTTCTCCAGTGGGGTGATCACAAAAGTGAGCAGGGCTCTCCAGAGTTTTTATAGATTGGTCAAGGTAGGAACCAAAGCGAGGGGCACTGGGCCAAGGCAGGAACCACCTGTGTTGGGGTTTGTTGCTCAGGGACATTCCAAACTGTACCTGGCCATTGGGGCAGGACCAGGCCTGTCCGGGCAGTCCGGGCAAGCAGGCTTGGTTCAGTCCACTGTAGCCAGTCCATCCATTGTTCTTGTGTGGGTTCTCATAGGAACCAGTCCCTTGGTCCAGCAAGCACACCTGCAGGCATCAGCAAACATCCCACCAAAGCGAGCCTCAAAACTCCTGTGTAGGATTTTAGGGTCTCAGTCCCAGTCCTTGGGGGTCTCAGTCTCTGTCCTTGGCGATGGTCATGAGGCAAATGACATCTTCGGACAGACTCTGACATGCTGCTCCTGATTAGATTTGTTTTTCTTGCTAATAAGGGACCAAGCAGTGATCTCTCACAGCAGCTGTGTGGTCAGCAGGGATGCTAGAGAGCAAATGAGTCAGTGGGTTAGGGGTGTGTAGGTGGGAGATGTGGGGTGAGATGACACTGGCTGCATTGTGCTCAGCTGGGAGGTTGTGATGGGTGCAGAGCAGCATGGGGGAGGACCAGTGTGCTGAGGTGACAGTGTATGGGAAACTGTGGCTCTTGTGTATTCCTCTGAACATGTCAAGAAATGCACGAGAGAGGTGGTGTGTGTTTGTGTGTGATAAGTGGAGCAAAGCATCCAAGCAACAGGCTCTGTAGGCTGGAGATGTGTGTTTGGGTGCAAAGAGATGCTCTGTCAATGCATTTAGGCAGTAAGGCTTATGACAGGGAATGTGGGTGACAGCTTTGCATGCACAGTTGGAGTGGGACATGGTGTGAAAGGCTTTTGTCAAGTGTCTGTTCATGCTTTGGTGTGTATGTGTGTGTCTCTGTGTATGTGTGTGTTGCAGTTGTGCCTTTGCACCCCTACAGCAACACATGGGGGAGATTTTACTCCCCATAGCTCTCCCTTGGCAGACAGGATGTGGCATCACTGTTCAAATACTGAACGAGGTGACCTGTCTGCTATTACTTAAAAATAAGTGGTGTTTTATATTCAAGCACTNACAGGGAAGTGCAGCCCTCTGAAGAGGACACATCTCATCTGAGCACAGTACTTCAGACACAGCTCACAAGCCCTGTTAAGCAGCCGACATCTGAGTGCTCTGGTGTGTGTGAGACCTGATTTGTATCAGCTCCCACCACATTCCTGAGAGCAAGCCCCTGGCCCTGGGAATGCACTCATCTGGGTCTGGTGGGATGGGACAGGGGATTATTGGCAAGTCAGGGCTCTGCATCTCACCTCAGGCTCCTCTCCCCAGCCCAGCCAGATGAGTTATCCTAGTAGAATCCAGCTAAGCCCAAAACACTTTGGGAGTGGCAGATAAATAGCACAACCACAGCCTGGCATCCTGCACAGCTGGAGACCAACAGGATATCACTGAGCTGGCGGAGAGCACAGTGAATCACTCAGCATCCAACACCAAGGTGACTGGGGTCACACAGGTTGACTCCATGTAAGAGTAACCTGGATGTCAGACAGTGCAAGGAGAGAGCTCCCAGGGCATGGACTCACCTGATTGTGTGCCCTGACAGCCCCTCAAATTGTCTGAAAGGGACTCTGCAGCTACCACAGGTGACATGTGCGTGTGGAGGACAACAGGTTCGTCTGCCAGCCTGAGGTATACCCAGGTATACCCAGGTTAGGCATGCATGAACATGGGCAAGGAGGGGGAGGAGGCATGAGAAGGATCTGTCCTTGCCAAGGCCAGTATGGGGAATGGGTCTATATCTGGGGTGATGGGACCTTGGAGAAGAGCAGCATGCATGGGTGTCCTCCAGACAGAAGTGGGGAGATGGGCAAGATTAAGAGAAGTAGAAATAAAGTCCTTTGGGGTGATGGTTCATCCAACACCTTTCAGACACTGCTGAATCACTCTCTAGGCTGTTGTTTTCTCAGTGTAGGCATTCAGTCTCACACTGCCCTGCTGCCCCATTCCCCTGCCCATCCTACACAGTGGTACTGTGGGGTTAGAGTGGTAGAAGGCACAGGGCATCCTTTCCACCCTCCCCCTGCCTTGTCAGATCCACAGGCACTGCCACAAACCCCATGAAAAACACTGCCTGCACCACTACCAGGCACATCCCTGACGCTGCTGCAGTCGGTGGTGGGCTGGGCAGGACGGATTCTGATTGCTTTTATTATCACAATAATCTATCCCTCTGATTTCAAGAGACCTCCTGCAGGTTTGCCCTAATACCGCTGAAAGAGGAGCTTAATCCACAGGCCACGTTGCTGCTCTGGAATACGCTTGGCATTCCTGTATTCCTCTGGTGTACACACGCCCGCCTGAACGCTAATGTCACCCAGAAGCTGCGATGCACAGCGCATTGCAAAGAGGAAGGAGCCGGTGTGGAAAACTCTGCCTCCTGCTTTCATCGAGCACTGGATAATGAACTCTTTCTGCAGCCTCCCAGCAACTTCACTGGCTGTCTTGGAGCCAAGGAGCCAGTTATTTTCCAGTCAGAAAGGGCCAGCCCCAAAGCCATTCCACTTCCACGTATAAATAGCTGTTTTGTGGTACGCTGCTGTTCGTCCTTGGGATCTTGAGCACAGGTATCATGAGCAGTTGGTGAGAGGGGGTGTTGGCTCTCTGGGTTACCTTTTTCACAAACATTGCTCAGATTTACAGTTCAAGTCACAATGATGTGACCTGGTTTTGGCCCAGAAGCTCATTTTTAGCTTTTAAGGGAATAACACAAAGGGAAAGCCTGGAGCGTGAATGCTGAAGCTGAACTCCTTGCCCAGAAGTCAGTCAAGGTGCTCATTTCTCATCAAACCCAAGGAATGTGATTTGGAATGGAGATAACCTACAAAACAGGAAGTGAGAATGGTTTGCTCTACACCATAATGCATACCAAAAGAAAGCTGCTGTGTCAAAGGATGGGATCCCATTGGGGTAGGGCCAAATTACTTGGGAAAAGGATCTAAGGGACAGAAATAGCAAAAAGCAATCACTGTTGTCCCATAGGGTCAAACTCAGAGGAGTCTGAGGTTCATTTTCAGGAATGGACTGACCCAATGCCCTTCCTTTTCTGCCCCTGAAAAACAGAGGTTTTCACAGGAAGGAAACGTTGAGTTCTGGCCCACTTTAGCATCTTGCCATTCAAACATGCTGCTGTTTTTCTCCAGTTCATCTGCAGTTGCCCCCAGCTGCAGTGTCCAGACCTGGACACAGCTCAGACAAAGCAGAATTGCAGATTTCAATGGCTTACATCCAACATCCAGCATTAATGCATCCCAGGAGGTGAGCTGCCCTTTTTGCTAAACCATCACACTATTGACTCATGCTAAGTTAGTCATCCATCTGAACCCCCTGATCCTTGCCTGCCATCCTGCTGCCTCTCCAGGCTCTCCTGTCTGTGCATTCATGCATTCATTTATCCCTCCCAAATGTGGTACCCTGTGCTCTCTGTACTAAATTTCATCTGGCTGATTCCAGACACTCTCTCCCATCCATCCCAGTTGTTTTGAATTCTGAGCCTGTACTCAGAAAGTTCTTGCAGCACCCTCATTAATACACAGCCCTGAACTTATTTAGCAGATGCTGATATCAAAATGCATATGATTACTCCCAGTTAGCAAAGAAGTGTATCTATTTAGCCAGCAGGAACGTTTTTATTTATAAATGCCTAGAAAAAACCTTCAATTGCTATCACTCACACTGATAAAAATCCAGTGTAATAACTATTGACTTTAGCACAGATACTTCAAATTTGTTCTGGTAAGTATTTGAGAGCAGAGTTGGGCCCATTCTTGTCATGCACCCAGCAGGTGGTCATACCATCAGTCTGTGAAATATCTGCAATAGGTGGAGCTATTTATCCTCACTCCCCAATGAGGGATAATTGTTCTTTCTCTTTTTTTCTTTTTCTTGTTCCTGTCTAAGCTGTTTGCAGAAGACTCTCTAAAATTAAAAACAACAATAACAACAAAAAAATCCCCCACCAACCAATCAAACAACTTAATAACTGACTAAAATAAATTATAAAAAAGAAAGGAAAAAGAACCCATAGCTCTAGAGGTGTCACTTGGTAAACTGCAATCAGCTGCGGCTCAGAAAAATGAGGCTGGTGAAAGAGCTGAGCTCACTCTGGGTGTGCTTGATGAGATAACACACCCTCTAAGACAGCTCTTGCTATGTTGCAGCAGCTTTAAAATGTATTTTTTTTGATACAGAGCTATTCGTAGCAAAGACGCCAGCAGTGCCTGAGCCATGTTTCTCTGTGATCGGTGCCCTGCTTCGAGTCTGCAGAAGAGAGGATTTTGATGAAATTGTGGTAGAGGAAAGCAGGGAGGAAGAGGTACTGGCTGAGGAGGGTTTGTATGCTGGAGGAGCCCTCCTCAGCACCGAGGTTTGCTGACACGGGCCCTCTTCTGTCAGTATCTGAGTGTTTGCTAAGTATGCAGCAGCTGTATAGCTCAGAGATTTCCTGAGCGAGACAGAATTCCCGTGTAACTACAAACTTCCCTTTTCTATAAAATTGCCCAGCCTTTCCTGCCATCCAGGTAAGCATTTAGCATCTG
>VZUA01105632.1:3302-13323 GCA_013401035.1 Horornis vulcanius
GTGACAGCATCCTTTACCCTTTTCATAGATTGGTGTCACTGTTTTATTTCAAGGTATCTTGGCGCCCTGTTGCTGTTCGTTCCCCTCCCCTCTGTGGCATTTTTGTCCTCTTTACCATTCTGTGGGTAGAATTCACATGCCTTTGCTTGGCAAACCAGTACTACTTTACACAAGCCTGGAGTATGGTGTCAGGCTTCTAGCTGCCCCTTCAGAAGATGTCACTCCCTGTGCCCTCTGTCAAATCAGCTAGCCCTGTACAAATCTCAGCTCCCTGCAGCATCCAGAGTGGCAGGAGACATCTATGTTTGCACAAGTAATGCCCAACCATTTTTTTTTACTACTCCTGTCCAGTGTCTCTGTCCATCCTTTCTTCTGTCCGTCTTTATTTGTCCATCTTTGAAATGACAACAAAACCCCAATTTTCTCCTTAGTTCAGATAATACCTGAAAGCTCAGAGCAACTCCTCTGCATTTGTGCTTGCTGAGCCAGTGAGTTCAAAATACATTTGCTAGGGTGTTGCATGATCTGCTTAATTAATATTTAATAATCTTAAGCTACCATTGCTTTCCTAAACAGTGTAATGTCTTCTAAGGAGGTGTATCATAGCATCACAATCTTCTGCAATAAGTCTTTCCTTACCTCATGGGGTAAGACTGAACGTAAGCTTTTGGTTGTGCTAACGTACTGCTCAACAGGCCACTTCCAAAAATGAAGCCAAGAGTTGAAATGGCTCCTTGTGGCTTTACCCTGGGCTCCATCACGTGTAACTGTTATTTGGGAAGACAAACACCATAATGCTGAATGTGCTCCTATTTCTTTTTTGTCTCCCCAGCTTTATATGCTGAGCATGAGGCCATATGGTGTGGGATATCCCTTTGGTCAGTTGTGGTCATATGTTCAGGCTGTGTCCCCTCCCAGTTTCTTGTGTACCCCCAGCCTGTTTACTGGTGGGATGGTGTGACAAGCAGAACATTTTTTGATACTGTTTTCATCATGAATCCAAAACACATCACCATACAAGCTACTGTGAAAAAATGTAACTGTAATCCCAGCCAAAACTATATATATGTATGTATGTATGTAGTTCTGTACATTCCTTCTGTGGTGTACTGACCCTGTGACCCTGGCCATAATTGAACAGCTATGTCAGTCTTTTTAGAGAAAAAGTGGAGTTACTCGTATACCTTGTTAGGATAGTCTGTTTGCCAGGCTTGATTTGTTTGGGGAGAAAAAACTTAGTAAAAAACTATAAAATGCAACTTCATTTATGTAATGAAGATCCATCTTCATTACATCAATGTTACTGTTCCCTGTGTGAGTAACAATTTTCAGACCAGTCCCAGAACTTTTTTAATCAGCAGCCTGCTATAATGCTGTCATGAGTTTACATGTCTGCCTTTTCTAGTGCCCTACTTATATTCTGTCAGAAAAGGCATTTACTGACATGTCACTGGTGCTGTGTTGATCTTACTGATTTGATTTTGCATGTTCAGAGAAAACACAGCAGTCTTTGACTTAAGGCCATCAAGCCTACTGGAAAATTGCAAACTAGACTATTTTATTTATCTCTTGGCGTAGGTGGTATGGTACTGCTGTGTGTTGAGATTTTAGGAAACCTGTTTTGTTGTGTGTTGAATTTTTGGGGCTGTATGGTAGGCTTCTGATACCAGAAAAGCATACTCTAAGAGCAATGGGAATTAGAGATGTTACTGTGATCTCATTAAGCTAAATCTTCTTTACATGTTATGCTTTAGAAAATCTTCATGAGACCCATGGTGAAAGAGAAGGAAGGCCTGTTGCTTTTGATGAGACAAGGGTGATTACCAGTGCCCACTGAAGCACTTTAGATTTGATATTAGTCTTAAGAATGATTTTTAGCAGTAGGCAAACAGTGGGAAGCTCTGCAGTATTTTGTATTACTTTGAAAATATGAAGAACATTATAACCAGAATACAGCAAGTTGTGAATTGTTCCTATGCATTGTATAAATTTGATTAAATCTTGCTGCTCAGAGCATTTTATAGTCCTTGTTGTTAACCAAAGAAAATAAGATGCAGTTTTCGTAAAAGGAAAATCTGCTGTTGAGAAATAAACCATGCATATTTTTTTAAAAACAGAGGCCCCTTTTGCTGCTCTGTAGGTTAGTGTTTGTCTACTCACAGCAGCCTTCCTATTTTGTGGAGGAGAGGGAGATGTTGGAAGGTGTGTGAGCTCAGTCTGTGTACCTGGTCTCTGTGCAGGAGAAGTTGCCCATGTAGTGTATATTGATATGTCTCTCTGTTTGCCTGACAAAGTGTAGAGCAGTTGGAGTGAACTGAGAAGTGGCTTAGTATTTTGGTGAACTTCCCAGAACATTGCATCTTTTCCATTCATCAAACTCTCCAGTTTCTGTGCCTCATGATTGGCAGTCAAAGCTTGGCCTCCCCTTTTTGGTTTGTTCTGTTGTAAAATTGTCCCTATTACATGATAAAAAAGTGAAGGAAACCTTGGGTCTGCAGTGACCCTGTTGCAAATACTTATTTCCTATTTCGTTTTTAACCTCTCTTAATACTCCTAACAATATTTTAACTTGTAGTGGTGTATATCTTGTTTACAAGGACACCAAAACAGTGCCTAGAGATGGCTCCAGACTGTAGTTCCGATGTCATCAGCCTCTTCATAACTGAACTGTCTTACTGCAGGGGGAGAAGTAAGACTGTGATTGCTAGAAATATGGTTAGACAGTATAATGCCACCAAAGTAAGTCTTGTGGAGCTGCACATGTCAGGATGGGCTGTATCCACTGGTACAGTGTATCAGTCCACAGCAATCTCTTTTTCAGTAATAGTTCCCAACTCATTCCTGAATGCAATAGTCATACAAGTGATTTGTTTATCTTCCTGTTCTGTTATTTTTGATTTGTAAACCAAAACATCCAATTTATTCTCCACCATATTTCTACAAAATTACATGCCTTGAATGCACACTTGCTTGATTGCTTGAAAGCTTTCATCTGTAGAGTTTGGCTGTTTAATTTGTATGCTCATGGTTGTTATGTTGTCTGAATTTGGAGTTCAGCTTTGAATGCACTGTTTTTATTTTACTCACATTGTTTTTATTTTACTCTCTTTATGTATTTTACTTTGGGTGCATCAAGGATTTCTGTCAAAATCTGTGTTACAGTATGTTTTATATTGCTTAAAATATTCTTCCTATTTTCTGCTGGTCCCTGCCTGTGCATGCTCTTCCAAGACATCAGCTAGACCAAATAGAACGCCATTTGTTCTTTTGTGTGTGTGTGTGCGTGCCATTTTGAGATAAGATATGGATTTAGATGGTAGAAACCACAAAGAAGAGTTTTGGCTTTGCGAGATTTTTGTTTTGAATGCCTTTTTTAAAATTGTTTTGTTTGCTTTCTGCTTGCATACCCCTTTGCCAGCAGAACAATTACAATATTCCCCCCTGCTTTTTATTCTTGACACTGGAGGGCATTGGAATAACAAGCATGACAAGGACAATACCTCTGCAATATTCAAATAAGCATCTTTTGTTTCTACAGAAATTCTAGAAGTCCTGCAGATTTCTGTCAACATAAAGAAATCTGGGACTAATTACCCAGGGCTGTTGACAATGTATACTTTAGGGGTAGCTTTATTTGGTATCTCCACTCTAAGGTTTCTGTATGCAGATTTAACAGAAGGAGACTAATCCTCCAAAACTCTGCTATGTTAATGGGAATATTCTTCTGATTTGTGAGATTAGTGAATAGGATAGATTAAAAAATAAGAATTAAAATCCCACCGTGTTGTATATGACTTTGGTTTTGTTCCGGTATAAATGACTCAGCTTTTAGTGATTCCTGATAGGGAATCTGTGCTTTCCAGCATAGGCATTTCATAAAAGTAGATTGATTTTGGTAGCACAAAGGGACGTTATATTATAGGCAAATACATTGTTATTCTGGCAAAAGATGAATGGTATTAGTAAAATGTAACAACCTAAGAAAAAGTGAAGTCAGATTCTTGGACTGAATAGGTAAATGTATACATTTAATGAAGAGATGAGGGGGAAAAAATAACTGTTTAAATGGAGAGGGAAAATTGCTCTTTAAAGATTAAAATAATGTGTAAGCTCATTTCTTAAAAAAAAACCCCAAATACCCTAAAACTATCTCCCCTCCAAAAAAAACCCCCTTGTTTGCTTTTGTTTTAGAAAATCTAATGAGGCCCCTTAAGAACTATGGAATCGCATGGTGAGCATATGTTTTTATTTAAATCAAGCTTCTTTTCAGATGTACTTGGTATTGTGCTGTAAAGCTCAAGTTTTTGCTTTGTTGTTTCAGCATGTCTATGGGTTTCTTGATAGAAGAGACTGCCCCGGTTGTGTGGAGAGGGCTGATGGTAATGTCAGCTGTTGAAAAATTGTTGAGACAGGTAAGGCTTAATTATGTATTTCTGCTTCAAAATAATCAGTCATTTTAAAATGCATTTAACGGATACATGAGTGTCCAGAACATTATTTCATATATTGGTAGTGAGTATTTTTTGTCTTGGTCTTAAATTCAGGTAAAGGGGAAAGTTGATACTTTTGTATTTACTTATCCCTCTCAAACAGACTTGTTGTTCTATGCCTTTGAGTGAATTACTCAATTTGCCTTCCTTCTCATTCCTTTTCATGTTTCTTCATGCAGGTGTTTAAAAAAAAAAGGCATTTTCAAGTTACCTAAGGATTTGAATGTATAGGTATCTATGCATATCTACAGCTGTATTCCCTTATGTACTTGTTAATTCACTTGCAGTAAGAATTCCTGGATGGCATTTGACGTGACAGGTACAGGAAAATCATTAGCTACAATTTCTGTATAATGCAGATAGATTGTTAGTTAATAAATTTTCTGGCATGTGGATGTAGGATGACTTCTTTATTCTGTGGCAAATTTCTTTTTCTTTTATTGTGAAGAGATCCGTGAAGTGCTAATAAGACAAACAGCTGAAAAAATGCATTAAGGTTGCATGTTTAGACGTTGAAGTAACCCAGATTGTTCACAGCCGACGTACATTCTAGGTTTCTGCTGTATACAACCTGCAGATCACAAGGTTTCTGTATGTCTTCTTTAAATGCTTCCAAATATTGTGCTCTGTTAACAACTGAAAAGAATATTTTTTTCAGCATTTTTCCATTTTTGCTGTATTCTCCTTTAGCATGGATTTTAGAATAGTGGCACTTACTGCTCTGATCACAAAACCATGCATCTGCCAAAATTTCGGGAAGAACATCTTTGTCTAGAATTGACCTTTAAAAGTAAGGGGTACCCATGCCAATAGCTATGGGGACCATTCTGACCTCTTTGTGTGCTGTGTTGCGCTGGCTGGCTCAGCAAACTAGAAATGTAAAACCTTGAAGGTAGAACTAAAGTTAGCACCTGCTGTATTGGCATGCTCTGCCCTGGGAGGCTGGAGGCTGGCAGGCACTGCAGTGCTGTTCCTCAGTCAGTGGTGTCCCAGATGGGAAGCGTGTGCCAGCATCCTTGTGCAGGGTGCGGGTGATGCTGTGTAATGAGCTCGCTGCTCCCTAGCAACCAGTGCAGTTACATGCTGGCCAACCATGCTGTGGGAACGAGACAAGTCCATTAATGCTCAGGGCATCACTGATTTTCCTGGCAGTGAAACCTAAGCTGTGAAAGAAGAAGGCTTTACGGCTAAATTTCTCCTGCCCTCATGCATTTTGCTTCTGCATAATGACCAGGATAGTCTTAAATCTGAGCTGGAAAAAGTTTGGATCTCTTTCTTTGAAGAGAAACTCACAGATCTCAGGGAAAATCAGTGGGTCTGTCTGATGTCCAGGTGGCTTTAAGAAAGGAAAGAATGCATTTTCCAGACTGAGATGTGCTATTTTGTTTTTAAAAAACTTATCTCCCTTGTGCACTTACCAGCCAGTGTCAAGAATGGGTTAACTGTAGGAGCAATAGTTTAATAACCTTGGACACCTAAACAAGAGAGACTCAACATGTGATGGTCCTTTTAAAGATACTATCATTCTATTTTATATTGGAAAAAGTTTTGTGATCTGTTGGGGACTTAAGAAATTTTTCTTGTTTTCTCTTTATCTGTTCTGGTTGGTCTTAGCTGTTACCTCTTGTTTATCAGGATAAAATTGCTTGCAAGAGTAAAATACTTCTGCTTGTATTTAACTTTCTAAAACCATATTCTTAAGAAAGAGCTTATCTCATTAGCTGCATAGAAACCATTTAAATTAGCTCCCTAATCTAGATTTGTAGTATAATGTAGGAAGTCCTTGTGCATTCAGACAAGCTGATAAAACAGTGAGTTCTTAAAATTATTAGTTCAGCCTGATGGAAAATATAGATGTTCCCAGACCTTTGCCCTAAGAGCACTGGTGGTGTTTCATGTTTGCATTTATTGTTAGATGGTGGAGAGGTTTTTTGTTTGATAGTATCAAGACTATGGATTCACTCTGTGAATAATTTTGGATGTGTTTTTTTCCATATGAAAAAATCTGTTTTCCAGAGTTTATCATGCTTCAGATACTGCAGTAAAGTATTTGAATTGCTTACTTTCCAAATTCTGTAATGGGGACTTAGTGAGTCATAAGTATGTGTGCCTGTAATGAGTGTTTAAATGCTTCTCTTACACTTGGAACTGTCAAAAATTTATGGAATTCTTACTTTGTTAAATATATACATAATGCTTTTTGTATATACTTGCTGCATGTGATCTCACTTTTTGTAATACATGTTTGTTGAATAGTGTCAGACTGGCAGATAACAGGCAATAATAGTGAAGTACTGAGTACTGAGTGCTTGGTGTTTCTAGTGTAATGCATATCTCATGAACAAGGATGGTTTTCTGCAACACATCGTATTGTTCTCCTTTAGCAGAATTTGAAAAAAAAAAGTGCCTTTTAATACCAAAGTAAACACGGTTTAGGATACTTTATTACTTACATTACCTATATATTGATGTGTGTGTATCAAATTAGTATATAAATTAAGATATATAGCATATTGATTCTATAATGAAAGAATTGGTCAATAGAAAAGAAGGAAAGTGATGATTTTAAGCTATTGAAAGAATAAGAAATACAGAAGGAAATTATTTTTCACCTGCAGCGAAAGTGAATTGCAAACAGTAATGGAACTTTTGATCTCCATAAACATATTGATAAATCTTTTTGTTAAATATCTCTAGTTTATATGTCTTGAAATTTCCCAAAATTTTGTTGTGGCTGAGAAGTGACTTTTGTTAACATAATAGGATGTACTGTAAGCCCATTTATACTTTAGGATGGTATATCACTTATCTGGGTTGTAACTCTTATTTCCCTGTCACAGTTACCTTCATGTAAAAAGTCTTTCACCTCTGTTAACACTTCTCTTGTATCTTGCTTGCCTGTAGGTGAGATAGAAGTTTAGTTGAAGTTTTAAAAGATCACTCCTTTTTTTAAGGTATAATTAAAGTCCCGGTTAGGAAACTGTAATAGCTTTCCAGTGTCATCCATACCACTGGGCTTTTTCTATGCAGTTTTCACTTCACTTGAGAAGCTGCTTCATCTTTGTCTGGTCCCTTTTACTTTGTTTCTTTACTCTGTGTATCTTGATTCAGTGTATTTGGTTCAGATTAAACAACCTATCTCAAAAGGCGTCATCTTGCTGTATTTGTTGTGGGAGTGACTTATGATTAACCTTTAGGCTAAGCACAGTAAAGATTCAGGTTTTTTTTGAGAGTTGCCTGAAGCCTGTACTTGAACAGTCATGTGTCTGAAGAGCTGTTGAAATAAGTTTTAAATAAGTAGCTGAGAACCTTAGACATACAAAGATTATTAAAAAAAAAGACAAGGCAAGCAAAGCTTGCTTGCTGATTTGAACTGCTTTTTCAACAGGGATTTCAAATGCCATTACCGCTGTCCCATACACTCTGTATGGCAAGTTTTCTAGCACCAGTCTCTTTTCTGTCATAGGACATCTTGACAGTTGAGTGGCAAAGGAGCAATTAGAAGTGTGCAGATACAAACCTGCTGTATGTCTTGGAATATGTTGTGGCAATTATTCTGCCAGAAGGCTCTGAGAAAGGAAGTGGCACTGTGCTGACTGCCAATTTACTATCTGCTATAGTCATAGAAGCAATACAAATGGACGGGGTTTTCTCTTTAGGGAGTAATCAGTAAAATTTTAAATACTAAAGATAGCAAGTGTTGGTTTCTCTGATCTTGAACTCACTATGTTATTCTATGTGTGTTACCTAGTTGAACTATGAGCAGAGAAGGAAAAAAAAAATCAATATTCTGCATACAAGTCTGCTTCTCTTTTAAAATCAAATAAAAGTGTGACTACAGATAAAATGCAAGTGCATATTTTATTATGTAATATTCTCCTTGTATCTTTGTCCTCTCAATAGATAAAGTTATAGCACCTCTGGAAGCAAGTGCTGCCTACACAACATGGATTACAGATACCAGCAGTTCTGTTCTGTGTAAACAGTTCCCCTTGAAACTAGCCTAGAAATCTGCTCTTTTTTCAAGCCATGTGTCTCGGGTTGTTAAACACCCTTAATAGGATTTCCTACCCTCATGTGACATTTTAACCTATGTTTTTGCAGGCTAGTCAGATCTTAAGAGGCAGGACTCTTGTATTTCTTCCTTATCATAGTTTTCAAGAGTATCCAGAATACTTTTTGCATCTTTGGTATGTTATGGCTATAAAGCAGAGCCTCAGTACTGCTAAGTGTTTGTGAATCCTAAAGGTTCCTTTGATGTTCTTGATAAGGATGAAGCCATGTTCCCGGAAAGACAATTAAGTTTTTCCTGCAATGGCTTAATTCTAATAAGTCCCTAAAATGCACTTACTGTCATTGAATTGGAATTCCTCCAGCTCTTTCTTCCTGCTTATTTTAGCACCATTTTAGCTGCTGTTTTAGTTATGTATTGAAAGAAAATTGAAAAACCCTGAAGTTTCACTGGGGAAGATATAATTAGAAAGGAAAAATACAGGGAAGTTAGCAGAAAGCAAATTAAGTAAGACCTCCAATGCAGAGCCATTGCACATCAGTAAAAGGAAGTGGAGCCTTGTGCTTTGGTGCTTGGACAGGCTTTATCCCCTGTAAATTCATGTTGAAAACCATAATTTAAGCAGAAGAAGGGTCATAGTTATTTTATTAGCTAACCCAGAGCTGAATAGGGTTGTAGTCTAAAGATTCAGCCTTATCCTTTAAAAAAATTTGAACTCAGTTTGTATGATTATTTATTATTAAATTTTGAAAATTTAGTTAGCAGTGAGGACTGTGTGTGCTATTTTTATTTCAAACCCAGCACCTGCCAGACGTAGTGATGGTAGGCATTACATAGTGGAGTATGTGAATGTGTGTATATGTACTTGGACCTTTTTTGTAGCATAATTCTGTGATACTCAGTTATCATACATACGTAGTTGTAGAGTGTGTCTGTTGTCACTGTGAAGAAAATTAACTCTATTGCAGCCAGAACTAGCACACATACGTTATATGGAATAGGGAAGATAGAGACAGATAAATAGTCTTTAATATACTGAGCAGACTATGGGTTATGAGGTCTGGGTTATTTCAAGAACCTATATGAGAAAGCTGCCATAAAAGCAACTGTTCTGTGACTAGAACAGTAAAAAACTCATGTTTAAAGTTTTGGGATTAAGGTAACTTGGAAACAGAAGTAATATTTAATTTTTGGAAAGCAAGTAGTGTGGAGGCTATATTGTTTTGGTTTTCTGATCAGCCTGAAGTGACTCATCTCTGTAGAGGAGATTATAGATATTCAGTACTATTTTTGTTTGAGGGACATTACTTAGTAAATTCCTGTAGGAGAATGGAATACAGGTGACCTTGTCCCTGATAAGTAACAGCTGTGTTAATTACCCAATTCAGCCTTGCCCCTGATGAGTCACAGGTAGATCCAATAAAGATAAGTGTGATAAGAGGGAGTGGGTTAGCTNGTAGCTGGGTGAAAGTCTGTGTTCACAGTCTGCTGCCTAATACCTGCAGTCATAGTTTAGCAG
>VZUA01105635.1:0-14286 GCA_013401035.1 Horornis vulcanius
CTGAACAAATGAAATTTACATGATTTAAAAAAATGCAAGTATTCTCTGGGGATGCCAGAAGCTATCACTTTTCCCGCCATACTAATAGAATTTCAGAAGTAGAAAAAGAGAGTGAAAAGCAGCCCTTAATCTTCTTTGCAGGCTGTGCAATTCTGCTTCAATTTATGAAGGTTCCTCAGCAATTTATATTCCTCTGATTTGTTTTCTTGCCGGTCATGGAAGTTAATCAATACTCTGCCCTTCTTTAAAGTCATAATAATAGTGATGAAAAGATAATTAAAAAGATGATACTGCTCTTCTGTATAATAAGGGGCTGAGACAAATTTGCATCTGTTATTCCTCTGTTTTATTCTAGGCATGGTGCAGGTGAAAACAGCATTGTGTACTGATGTGAGGCTTACTTTTGAAAAGAGTGGAGATTGTTTTGTGGAGGACACTTTAGAAAGAGTACCACACACTTCAGGACGTCTCAAGTAACTGTGTAGTAATTATAGTAGTGAACTTCAGTTTTTTGGCAAACACTATCACAAGGAATGGATGACATTTTTTGCAATCAAGCAAATTAAACAAATTTGTACAGAAACAACTCCACTTTAATGAACTAATCTCTCTAATTATAAAGATCTTATTATACATATGCATGAAAGTTACCTTGTTCCTGACTTTATTGACTATTGACATTTCTTCATGATAAGTATTCCATACTGGGCTTTTCAAATAAAAACTGATAGGGGTATTTATTTACCAGGGAGGCTACTGTAATGAAAATATTGCACACCCTCAGTCTATTTCTAACCTGTAAACTAGATTTTTTTTCTAATCATGAGAACCTTGGTACAGTTGGCCAATTTGCAGTAAAGCAAAATACCTAGACTCTTCAACCCTGTATGTCACAGTTTCTAATACTTATGCTCTGAGACCTCAGGGTGCAATCCTAAACCCTGTGAAAGTTGTATAGACTGTACATCTTGGACAACTAGGCAATTAGAAACAATTAACTGAGGGAAAACTTACCAGTAACTAACTTGTTCAGGTAAAAGCTAGCTACAGCAAACTAAAGGGATAATGCTGAGGATGGAAGAGTGCCTTAAATCCTTTCCTAGTGCAGGGTAGTACCCATATGTGAAACACCATTAATTTTCTTTCAATAATAGTTTGCAAATTAAGGTTGTAAATTCTAAAGAAGAAAGCTCCACGTGTTCTGAGCTTCGCTTGTTTATCTAGCTATATTGGGCTCCATCTCTCTGTTAAGGGCAGAAGAATTTTAGCCCATGAATTGGCAGAACTCATGGAAAGGGCTTTAAACTAGGTTTGAAAGGGGAAGGGGATACAGCTGGGCTCTCTGGAAGCAAGCCCATGGGTGGTAAGCCTGAGTTAGGGGTGAAATCAGCAGCCCAGCTGAGGTGCGTGCATACCAATGCACGCAGCATGGGTAACAAACAAGAGGAGCTGGAGGCCATGGTGCAGCAGCAAAATTATGATGTAGTCACCCTCATGGAAACATGGTGGGATGACTCACATAGCTGGAGGAATGTACTGGATGGCTACAAGCTCTTTAGAAGAGACAGGAAAGGGAGAAGAGGTGGAGGAGTGACCCTTTACATTAGGGAGGCATTTGACGCCATAGGTATTGAAGCTAATGACAATGAAGTTGAATGGCTGTGGGTGAGAATTAAGGGGAAGCCCAACAAGGCTAATGTTCTCTGGGGGTCTGTTACTGTCCACCTAGCCAGGGAGAAGAGGTGGACAACTTCTTCTATGAGCAGCTGGAGAATGTTTCAGTATCATCAACTCTTGTTTTTTCAGGCAACTTCAACCTACCAGACATCTACTGGGAACTTAATACAGCAGAAAAGGGGCAGTTAGGAAGGTTTTAGAGTGTGTGGAGGACAACTCCTTGTCACAGCCGGTGGGTGAGCTCACCAGGGGAGGGACTATGTTAGACCTGTTGTTTGTAAACAGAGATAGGTTGGTGGGAGACGTGGTGGTTGGAGGCCACTGAGGCACAGTGATGATGAAATTATAGATTTATCAATACTTAGTGAAATCAGGAGGAACATCAATAAGACTTTTACATTGGATTTCCAGAGGGCAGACTTTGGCCTATTTAGGAGACTTATCCAGAGAGTTCCTTGGGAAGCAGCCCTTAAAAACAAAGGCATTTAGGAAGGATGGGCATGCTTCCAAACAGAGATCTTGAGGGCTTAGGAACAGACTGTCCCTGCATGCTGAAAGATGAGCCAACAAGGCAAACCTCCAGCCTGGATGGGCAAGGAGGTTTTGAAGGAACCTAGAATTAAAAAAAGGACATATCATCTTTGGAAGAAGGGTCAGATCTTGCAGAAAGTATTTAAGGGTGTTGCTAGGGCATGTAGGAAAAAATTAGGGAGGCCAAAGCTCAGTTCAAATTTAATTTGGAAACTTTTGTGAAAGATAATAAAAAATGTTTTTACAAATATATTAATGGTGAAAGGAAGGGTAAGACCAGCCTTTTTTCCTTATTGGATAAGGGAGGGAACTTAGTAACTGCAGATGAGGAGAAGGTAGAAGTGCTTAACAACTTCTTTGCCTCAGTCTTTAGTGGGAAGATGCTTGTCCTCAGGACAACTGTCCTCCTGGGTTGGTAGATGGTGTCAGGGAGCAGAATGGTCCCTCTGTTATCTGGAAGAAGGCAGTCAGAGAACTGCTGAGCCACTTGGATATTCAAAAATCGATGGGACCAGATGGGATCCATCCCAGGGTGATGAGGCAGCTGGTAGATGAGCTTGTGATGCCACTCTCCATCATTTACCAACAGTCCTGGCTCACTGATGAGGTTCCAATGACTGGAAGGTGGCCAATGTGACACCCATTCACAAAAAGGGTGGGAAGGAGGATCCTGGTAAGTTTAGGCCAGTTAGCCTGACCTCAGTACCCAGTAAGGTCATGGAGCAGTTTCTATTGAGTGTCATCACACAGCACTTACAGGATGGCCAGGGTACAAGACCCAGCCAACATGGGTTTAGGATGGGTAGGTCATGCTTGACCAACCTGGTCTCCTTTTATGACCAGGTGACCAGGTGGATGCAGGAAAGGCTGTGGATGTTGTCTATGCTCTGTGTCTCCCAGAGCATACTCCTGGAAAAGCTGGCAGCCCACAGCTTGGACAGGAGCACTCTTTACTAGGTTGGGAACTGGCTGGATGGCCAGGCCCAGGGAGTGGTGGTGAATGGTGCAGCATCCAGCTGGGGACAGTCACCAGTGGTGCCCATCAGGGGTCTGTGCTGAGGCCAGTTCTGTTCAATATTTTCATTGATGATCTGGATGAGGGGATTGAGTCCTCCATCAGCTAATTTGCAGATGACACCAAGCTGGGAGCCTGTGTTGATCTGTTGGAGGGAGATGAGGGTGTTTAGCCTGGAGGAACGGAGACTCAGAGGTGACCTTATCACTCTCTACAACTGCCTGGAAGGTGGCTGTAGTCAAGTGGGGTTTGGTCTCCTTCTTCAGGCAGCAACTGACAGAACACGTGCATGCAGTCTCAAGTTCCATGAAGGGAAAGATAGGTTGGATATCAGGAAAAAGTTTTTCATGGAAAGAATAATAAAGTACTAGAATGGTCTAGCCCAGGGAGGTGGTGGATTCACAATACCTGCATGTTTTTAAAAAGAGGCTGGATGGGGCACATGGTGTCATGGTTTAGTTGAGGTGTTAGAGCATACGTTGGACTCAATATTGGAGGTCTCTTCCTACCCAGTCATTCTGTGATTCTGTGTAAAGTCTTGTTCAGTAATCTAATGATGTAAACAAACAGCACAGAACAGGCCTAAATTTGGGATATGCTTATGAATTTTATCCAAAGGAAAACTTATACAATACTCAGAAATAGTATAATGGAAAAATATGTTCCAACACTGAACTGTTACAATAAATCAAAGTTTCAGTGGAAAACAATATGTCTGTGAGATACAGGAAATACTAAACTCTGAGCTTCTTAAGTGTTCCAGGTGAATACTGCTCAGTGAATATTAATAAGAAACAAATGAGTTCTCCCTGAACAAAAGTTTGGTGTCCCAAAACTCTGCTTGGTGAGTCACAGTTCTGCATTTACATATTCCAGAGATAGTGCCAATTCTGCTACCCCAGCCTTTTTTTGGCTTTCATAGTGAAGGTACTCACTACATGTTTAATACATGATGTGGCAGTGTAGAGTTTCTATCATTTCAAATTATGTTGCATTTGTGTTCTGGAAAGCTCCTTGAAACCCCATTCCATGTTTAAGTTTGTATGTTCCAGGTTTTCCCTCCCCTGTCAATTCTCCTATCCCCTGCCTCCTTCCCCTGTCAGTCAGTCACTGGGACCTTCCCAAGGATCCAGAAGGTTCCAGGGAAAGCGTCGAATGACTGGCTGAACCCCAAGAATCCTCCCCCCGGTTTACTACCATTGGTTATTAGAATGATGGATGTTCTGTTTGGACTTGCCTCCCTCTNTGAGCCACTTGGATATTCAAAAATCGATGGGACCAGATGGGATCCATCCCAGGGTGATGAGGCAGCTGGTAGATGAGCTTGTGATGCCACTCTCCATCATTTACCAACAGTCCTGGCTCACTGATGAGGTTCCAATGACTGGAAGGTGGCCAATGTGACACCCATTCACAAAAAGGGTGGGAAGGAGGATCCTGGTAAGTTTAGGCCAGTTAGCCTGACCTCAGTACCCAGTAAGGTCATGGAGCAGTTTCTATTGAGTGTCATCACACAGCACTTACAGGATGGCCAGGGTACAAGACCCAGCCAACATGGGTTTAGGATGGGTAGGTCATGCTTGACCAACCTGGTCTCCTTTTATGACCAGGTGACCAGGTGGATGCAGGAAAGGCTGTGGATGTTGTCTATGCTCTGTGTCTCCCAGAGCATACTCCTGGAAAAGCTGGCAGCCCACAGCTTGGACAGGAGCACTCTTTACTAGGTTGGGAACTGGCTGGATGGCCAGGCCCAGGGAGTGGTGGTGAATGGTGCAGCATCCAGCTGGGGACAGTCACCAGTGGTGCCCATCAGGGGTCTGTGCTGAGGCCAGTTCTGTTCAATATTTTCATTGATGATCTGGATGAGGGGATTGAGTCCTCCATCAGCTAATTTGCAGATGACACCAAGCTGGGAGCCTGTGTTGATCTGTTGGAGGGAGATGAGGGTGTTTAGCCTGGAGGAACGGAGACTCAGAGGTGACCTTATCACTCTCTACAACTGCCTGGAAGGTGGCTGTAGTCAAGTGGGGTTTGGTCTCCTTCTTCAGGCAGCAACTGACAGAACACGTGCATGCAGTCTCAAGTTCCATGAAGGGAAAGATAGGTTGGATATCAGGAAAAAGTTTTTCATGGAAAGAATAATAAAGTACTAGAATGGTCTAGCCCAGGGAGGTGGTGGATTCACAATACCTGCATGTTTTTAAAAAGAGGCTGGATGGGGCACATGGTGTCATGGTTTAGTTGAGGTGTTAGAGCATGCGTTGGACTCAATATTGGAGGTCTCTTCCTACCCAGTCATTCTGTGATTCTGTGTAAAGTCTTGTTCAGTAATCTAATGATGTAAACAAACAGCACAGAACAGGCCTAAATTTGGGATATGCTTATGAATTTTATCCAAAGGAAAACTTATACAATACTCAGAAATAGTATAATGGAAAAATATGTTCCAACACTGAACTGTTACAATAAATCAAAGTTTCAGTGGAAAACAATATGTCTGTGAGATACAGGAAATACTAAACTCTGAGCTTCTTAAGTGTTCCAGGTGAATACTGCTCAGTGAATATTAATAAGAAACAAATGAGTTCTCCCTGAACAAAAGTTTGGTGTCCCAAAACTCTGCTTGGTGAGTCACAGTTCTGCATTTACATATTCCAGAGATAGTGCCAATTCTGCTACCCCAGCCTTTTTTTGGCTTTCATAGTGAAGGTACTCACTACATGTTTAATACATGATGTGGCAGTGTAGAGTTTCTATCATTTCAAATTATGTTGCATTTGTGTTCTGGAAAGCTCCTTGAAACCCCATTCCATGTTTAAGTTTGTATGTTCCAGGTTTTCCCTCCCCTGTCAATTCTCCTATCCCCTGCCTCCTTCCCCTGTCAGTCAGTCACTGGGACCTTCCCAAGGATCCAGAAGGTTCCAGGGAAAGCGTCGAATGACTGGCTGAACCCCAAGAATCCTCCCCCCGGTTTACTACCATTGGTTATTAGAATGATGGATGTTCTGTTTGGACTTGCCTCCCTCTCTCCCTATTGGCTGTGTCATGTATCACTGTCTGGAACCCTCCCTGGATAAAAGTGCACTGCGACAAGCTGGGAATGCTCTTTGTCGGTGGGGTGTTCCCTGGAAGAATAAACCCTTCCCTGTTTCACCTTACCGGAGCCTCCCTTTCATTCCTCATCGAAGCCGTGTTGCCTCTGGCACTCAAATGACTGAACCCACGACACTGGCAGTGGCTGTAGCTCTGCCAGTGGCAGGGTGTGTGAGATAGCCGTGCAGGAACGGAGCTGAACCCCGCACGGTAAGATCTGGCACCCAACGGTAATATAGGCGTCCCAAACGCCTATAACATACAACATAAAAACAGTTTCTTATACCAGTGGAAAATCTCTCTAAGATAATTTCCAGACTACTTGGTGCTACTACTGAAAAAGGGGAAAGGCTATGATTTCCCTAAAATATGCTCAGTATTTAAAGTAAATTTAAAATTTTTCATTTTTACATGCAGGTATGGAGATGGCATGCAGAAAAGTGCTTGAACTTTACAATTGTTGACTAGATTTATTCACCACCTGGCATTCTTTCCATTTCCTGTTTGGCTGAAAAAGTCAAGAGCCAGTTCATCTACTCTAACTGAATTTTAAAAAAAAGGAAAATGTTGTATTTCCAATGAAATGTAATACTAAAATTTCCCTTCCTGATATATTCACAAATTAATTTCTCCTATGAATCATTGGTTCCAACCAGTCTCAAGTATATTTGTGAGGAATAAGTAGCTGAATGTATAGTAGGGTACAGTATTTTTATGCCTGAAAGTGAACTAGACTGCATTGTAAATACACCTTAAAAATGTTGAAATTAAATTATTTAACAGAAGACATTGCAGATCCCTAATTCACAGTCTGTTAAATACATAATTCTTTTTCAGTCAATTTCCTTGCATAATGAAATTTGATTATTGAAATGAAATTTGAATTCTAGTTTACTTGACAATAATATGATTTTTCCAATATACCTAAGGGTTTTTTTTTATGATTTTCCACAAAAATTCAGTTTTTCATGCATGCTCATGGAGAAATCTGATAATCTGTTTTGTGTCTCTGTTCTGTCCCAGAGGAAAAAATAGAAACAACTCACTACTTACTTTCTATTTGTAATGATATCATAATTATAAATACATCATGGCTCTCTGAAGCACACCAAAGGTACCTTGAAAAGTTAAGGCCTGCAGCAGTGATCACAAAGGATATGACTACCTTGGAAGTTACATTTTGTCCCAGGTAAGACTCGCTTTGTAAACTACTGTTTGTTTCTAGCACAGACTTCCTTGTCTTACAAAATCGCTGCTTATACTTCTTGTTTTGAGGGAGTAAAATTAAGAATAAATATTAACTCCTGTGCTCATGAACCCACCTTCACATTCAGATGTAATGCAGAAGACCTCAAGACCCTGACTGATTTGGTATTACAATTTGGAGCCAGGGATGACACTTTAACACCTAGTCCCTTCTTCACAGTCCATGTATTACTTCTCTTGCACTATTTCCTGTCCTGAACTAGGTTTCCTGACAAAGAAAGAACTGCTATGGTATGTACCATATATTTTTCATCAAATACCTTGTGAAAGAATACATAATTTTCAGAAAAAGGCATTTTACCTATGTAACAAAATAGAAATAATATGTTAGACTCTTTAAAATGAAGATAAAAAAATAAAATATCTTGAAAAGTTTAAAAAATTGTGATAATAAAAATAGTTATTGGATGTCTACTATGCTATATTTATTAGAAAATAAACTAAGAGTTATCTTCTTTGACTGAAGTGGTATGAAAATTTACGTGTTCTTCAGTTTAACTTACGTACAGTAACTCTAGTCATACAGAAAATAATTTCTCATGACTATGCTCAAAAGATCATTTAACCTCATTCATATTTTAAAAAATTAATATTTTATAGCAAAACTATTTTAGTTTTTAAAAAATTATTTTTCCACCTTTTTTCCTCCTTCCCCTCTTTTTTCTTCTCCTTTCTCTACTTTAATGTTTAAGATTATATCTCTCTTTATACTATTTTGCCTCTAAAATATGTTCAAGGTCAGCTTATGTTTTTGGAAAAAAAAGTAGAATCAGAAAAATAGCCACCACAGTATTCCTACTAATATTTCTACTATTCAGGTCCTAGAACCGGTGAAGATGGATGATTTCATGAGTCAATTGTCTCAGCTTCTATTGGCCTTCCTTTGAAAGTAACTGTGATTTAACCTTTACATCCCTCTAAATATTCCTTAAAAACTAACCTGGTTTGCATTGAGAGCAGACAGAGCAAGACTATCCTTTAGAAACATTTGGAAGGTCCTTACTAATCACGGTGAAATATGGACACAGATTTATCTTTACACAAACCATTTGTATTAAAACATAAATAGTTGATAAATTCTGAGAGCATGTAAGGGCATCAATAGCTTGTACAAATTGCTGTGGGTGCTCTGTCAAATTCTATATCTAATTTTCTGAGACACAGAGACTGTAAGCTTGTAGCCGGGCACCTCACCCCCTACAAGAATTTAATTGTTGCTTGTTGACCTGTGAGATAACTCAAATGTGACAAACCATCTTGTAGTGAGTTACTACATGGTGCCATAGGGCTAGCAGCACTCTGGCATCTCCCAGCTGCCAAAAACATCTTACTTTTGAAGTGAGATTTGACAAGATAAGCTGAGTTTTTGACTGAAAGTCATTTACTTTAAAATGATAAAGTAAACTTCCCCAAAGCAGAAATCTTCTATACATTTTCCTGGAAATGTGTAGAGTTCTTCTCATGAGTACGGTCACCTGCACCACAGTTACGTGCAGGGTTTCACTGAAGGAATCTGTGTCCATTATCATTGTTTTGGTGGTAAGTTACATTTGACTCCTAATCAATCCTATTTCTTTTGCTAGCATTAATATATGCACCTTGATGTCATGCACTGTTTTATGTTATTTTGTGATATAATAGTAGTTCTTTTTAGTTTTATACATGTAGTAGCTAATTCTGATTAGGATCTTGCATTTATTATCTTTTGTCTGTTTAATAAATAATTCATTCCTATAAATATATTTGATTTGTCATCACTAGAACTTTCAGGAAAAAGTGATTTACATGAATCTCTACTACTTCCTTAAATTTAAACTGTTGTAAAAATCTGAGGCAAAGGAAGTATTCACCATCTTTTATATCCCTTTCTGGGAAGGAGTTTAAATACACAGAGGAGGTCTTTCTGGCCCTCAGACTTGGTGGCAGGGTTTTTAGTAAACTTTGTCTGAAGCTTCCACTCTCCCTGCAAAAAACCCTTGAAATTTCATCCTACTATACTTTGTAAAATCACCTACTGTTTATAAAGTGAACCAACTGAATTATTGTTTCCAAAGCAGACTGATACATGTATTTGCCATAGAATTAATTGATTTCATTCCACTTTAATTGATACAAACATGATGACAAAAATAACAAGCCATCAAACTTCATGCTTGCATATGGGGAAGTTCTCATAAATTCTATAGGGTGGGATGAAAACCCACCCTATAGGTTGGGAGTCAGAAAGATATTAAAATCTTAAGCCTCCTCACCACAGGAAACTTACCAAGTGCTATTTGATCCTAAAGATGACTAGCATTGCACGGGAGTATATCAAGAGAAGACCCTCCTCATGCTGAACCAACCTGGTGACCATAATTGCAGAAATCAAGTTTATAGTATGAATAAAGTATACATTGGGCACCTTTGGCACATCCTGAAAAGAAAAAACACTCAGCAATTGACTTCAGAAAACGTTTAAATAAAAAGCTGCTCTAAGCTCTGCTTCAGAGGAATTAAAAACAACTTGAGGTGATGTAGTAAGAAAACACAGAGGACTATGCCACTTTAAGGTAATACATTTCAACAGTGGTGTAAGGAATAGAGGTTATGAAGGCCCCACCTTGATGTTAGTTCTCCCATGTTGACTCATTCTGTTACCGTTATTCTTACTGCCATGTAATAGTTGTAATTACTATTACAAGGATTCATTTATGTACCCCCTGCCCTCCAGCAGTGTATTCATTGTATTCATTTGTGCTCCCTTTGCTCTCTTATGTGTTACTGTTTTATGTACTCACCCTGTGTACCCTCCTGCTCTCCTGTGTGTTGCTGATCCTTCCCAAAGCCCCCTCCTCTTATTTTCCGTTGGGAAACCGCCCGCTGCTCCCACCATCTCTGCTCTGCTCTCCATGTGGCCTAAAAATGGCCCTGCCATCTACCCATAATGCAAAAAATGGCTGCCCCACAGACAGAATATGCAAATGAGCTGGCATATAGCCAAGTTGAGTGAAATAAACCTTTGAATCAGCCAGCCTAGAGAGAGTTCTTACAAAAGAAACATGACACCAAATAAAGGAAAGAAGTAGCTTTCAAGAGAGAAAGCTCACAAGTGTCGCCCTGACTTGTGCCGAGCTCCATCAGAGTAGGACCCCTGGACTCTGAGCCATTTAAGCGAGGTCTTTGGACATTCCCGCGAGGACGAGACCCCCGGACCTGGTGTCTACGACAACAGGGACGACGTGCTCCTCCTCTTCGACGTCGACCTGGGAGCAGCGGAGGCAGCAGCGGGCACCCCTCGAGCCCTCACCCCAAGGCTGAAATCTTTTAATAAAGGCTTTTAAAAAGGAGAAGAAACTCTCCTGGCCCTAATTTATAACAAGTGGTACAAAAATGGACCTTGCCACTATGTGCCAACAGAACATCAAGGCATTAATGATGATGAAGGGTATGGTGTGGGACAAGGAACAACCCCACAAATCCTCCTCCTATTGTGAGGTGTTTTACTGCTGCTGTGAGACAGTCCTTTGAATAGGCAGTACAATTGTGGCAGGGCAGGTTTTTTCTACCTGCACAGACCCTGTGGTGTATCAGGCTTACTTTGATGTCTAGATGAGGCAGAATCCAGTCTTACTAAGGATGTGACTGAGCATACTTCTTGGTCCTTGATTCCTTTGTGGATTTCAAGCGAACCATACATAAACCTGCAATTACTATGTGAGGCATTTTCAAGTGGAACATGGATTTTTAGGAAATGCTTCACAGATCTTGGCAGTGATATACAGCAGTGATATACATAGCTGCATGAGCTAAAAACACAGATGAAAAATTATATCAAAGCTATGAAAAATTAGAGTAAACTTTTTGGGTTTTGTTTTGTTTTGGTTAGCTTGAAACAAAAGGCTGAAAAAATACTAGGTCATTTCATTGCAGGAATTTTAAGATTCTTCTGCACACATTTTATTGAATTCCTGTCAAACTCAAGTCCTATAAAAACTTAAAGTTATTTTTGCAGGTTCATTATAATCTCAGAGTTTGGATAACCATCAATGTATTTGGGAGTTCAAACAGCCTAAGGTGAAAGCTTGCTCTAATGGTTCGTAAAGGCTACATGCAAGCAGTTGGATCTACCTGCTTCCTGGTTCCGTTTAACAATGTCTTGGACACTTGGTGCTTCCTCATGCTGAGAAAATATCTTGCAAGAGGTATCACCAGGTGCAGGTAGTCTGTAGGAGCAGTCAAGGTGGTTATCCTGGAGAGCAGGGGTAACAGCCCACACTCCCCAGAGAGAAATCCTACTCTCTCCATTAATTATACTGAGGGACAGAAATTGAAATAAACAATACACTACTGGGGGACAGAAATTAAATAAATTAAATTGTTTTACCTGTAGCTCTATGCTGTATCCTGTGTGTAGCAGAGGAAGTGTTAGCACAGAAAGAATATTCCTGTTCAACAAGATAAATCTGGTAATTTTAATGAACTCTTTTACAGAGACAAACTAAAATATGAGATCGTTCCTGTTTGTTCACTATGTTAATTTAAAAAGAGTACCTCTGACCCTGTGAAAACAAAGCTGACTAAAGCAAATGCACTTAGTCAACCTGGACTTCTGAAATACAAATCATACAGAGCACATAGGGTGCTCTAACATTAAGTTAAAGTTGAACAGTCTTTTTAGCAGTCTTTTTGGCTTTGGGCTTGCCTGTGACTTTTCCTGACTCTCATGTATTAAATACATAGGGAGTATGGAAAGTCAATAAGTAGCAATTCACTGAACAAGAACCAAACACACACACACCCCCAAAACAAACAAACAAACAAACCCCAACCAACCAACCAACCAACCAACCAACCAANTGGTTTATTTTCTTTGCAGGTATTTTTTCTGCATAAACTATTACAAAAAAAATTCCACTTCGATGGGAATGGAGAACGCAAGTTTTATTCAAATTATCTGAGCCTGACTATTCTTAAGGCAATTTTTCTTTTTGTAGAATTTTGCAAGCTCCATGGCATTATGAATTTCTGGGAATTTCCTTTTCTTTTACTTCACTTTCATATTCCTTCTGAAGATACAGGGTGTTTTTGGAAGGAAATTAAAGCATTCTAATGGACTTCTGGTAAGAAATTTCAAATATGCTTAAGAGAGAGATGGTGGATACTGAACATCTCTTAGTTTTGCAGGCTAATTGAACTAGTTGACTACAGCTGGAATTATTTCACTGTATCTCTGAGTTTTATATTCTGCCTCTGAAATACTGGATTTTTATTAGGTTAATTATGATGTATTGCATGAAAATGCAGAAACATATGACACACTACAAAACAACAGCTCTTCCTCAAGCTAGCAATATAGATCCATGCATAGAACCACAAAATTGTGGCTGTAATTATAGCTATATCAATATCAGCTGTTTTACAGTACTTTGGTAACCACCAGGCAGTGTTTGGACAAGTTTGTTTGCATCTCGATTCAGTTTGAGGATAGAGCTTACCTCAAGAAAATAACATTACATTTATATCCCCACTTGGCTATGGACATGGGTAAAGCAATCACACTCATTTTGTCAGCTTTGACAACAGTACTTTATTGCCTAGAGAGTTTTGTTGATCTTCCTATAGTATTCTGCAGGATAAAGTTCTCCTTTTCCTTTTTGAAATGTGTAAGACTAGCAATTAAGTTCCCAGATAAACAATTCTACATTAAAAAAAATTGCAAGATGCATAAATTTTTTTTTTTCATTTAACATTTCCAGGATATATAGCTATATAAAATTGATAAAGCTTTCATACTGTCTTTCATCTTTATCAATATTTGGTAAAATTCAGTGGAAGTGGACAATCTAGTCCTGCAATGAAACAGTAATTTTCAGTACAGAGCCATATTCAAGCTGAAAAGAGAAATATCAGTGTTGCTATCACTTACATATTTTGGTTCACTATGTGTGTCCACTTTCAGAATCCTTGTCATAGAAAGAGGTCTCAGACATTTTACATCCACTACCATGTTTTCTCCACTGATTATTCCCTGAGGTTTTATAGGCAGTTTTATGTTTATTAAAGAAAAACAACAAAGTCTACTGAAACAAAACCAAAACCAAAAACCCCACCAAAAATGAAACCAAAAAAACAAAAGCACAAACAAACAAAATAACAAACAAGACCACAGAACCAAATAAATAAACCAACAACCTCAAACCATCAAAACCACAAAACCAAAAAAAGAGGAATTTCCCCTCCCCCATATTTTCAAATAGGCAGTAACTGAATATATCATTATTAATAACCCTGCCTGTAGTGACTGCCACACCTGCAGCTCCAGTGCAGTAAAATGGTTGGTAAAAAAGAGAAGTTTAATTCTGAGTCTGTATCTAGAAATTCCAAGGAAGAGAAGCAAGTTGTTCTGTCAGTACATTAGGTTGGCATAGAAGCAGAACCCCAAAAGCACTTTTCCTCAAGGACATAAGGATTTGTAAAATGCATTGATGAACTAACATAGAAGAAACAAGAACTTACATTTCTAAAGACTTTACCTTTAAGGTTGTGTCCTAGTACTTATATTTAATTTTGAATTTCTTAAAAATATTTCTAAAACAATAATGAAGAATTGCTCAAGGGAAAATGAAGATTGGTTTTCACCTCCCCTCTTTTTTACATGAAACATAGAGGGAGCTTTTTGAAGGACAATTATTTTATATAAAAGTAAATGAATTTGTTGACTC
>VZUA01105645.1:5318-19063 GCA_013401035.1 Horornis vulcanius
GGTCTCATTTCTGGAAATCTATATAAACTGAAAGTGAAAATTAAACCTCCTCTTTTCCCTTTGGACTCGACTGTGGTGTCTTCATCTCTCTTGTGACAGTAGCAGATCAGTGCTTTGGTTCAGGAGCTGAAATAACACCAAAGCTGTATACAACGAAAAGACTGAGGCCTATAATTGACATTCTTTAACACTTCAAATGGCAGAACTTCAGAAATGCCAAAGAACAAAGTATCACATATATCTTTCTCTCTCATTTGCAACCCTTCAAGACTGTCCTAAAAATTGTTCTGGTCCACACTCTTGTAACAAGCATTTCTTTAATTAAGTTAAATACAGTAGGTCTATCTCTATGGACAAAGAGGTAAGAACAGCTATACAACAGCACCAGCTGCCAGATATGTTTTGTTTATATAAACTGGAAAATTGTCAAGGAAGCAGGTGAAACAACTAGTTTGGATTCTCACAACACATGAGCCAAAGAACAGGTCAGACACCAAATAAAAAGAAAATAAATCTCTCACTGCTAGGAATGAAAATGCATACCTTGAGGCATGAGGATTTGTAAAACAAAGTGCTGAAATAATTTCTATTACTAATGGGCAAAAGTAAGCAAACAACAGCACTGGCACAAGCAAGAGCAAAGTGTAGACGTATCAAGTGTAATGCACCACCATAACAAGTGTAGCTGCACCACAGAAAGAGGAAGACTAGCTTTAGAAGATCCAATTCTCACCCATTTGTGGGGTCACAATAGAACAAGACAGGGATAGACACAGATCTAGTACACTACAGAAAGTCTGTAAGATTATTCCTCTCTTACACACAGCAGAATTTTTCACATTGGGGAAAGGAAGAGGAGAGAAACAAGAAGCCACCTCCAAAAACTTTAATTCACCCTCTCTCTCCCCTCCCTCTCTCTTCCCCACCTTCTACCCTAAGATAAGTTTCACCTCTCTGATAATGACTTGAAAATTCTAGAAATTTGATGTTTCCAAAGACAGGACACAAGCAACAACAAAGCCTTAAGTTCAAGCTGGCACATACTCTGAAACTATACAGGCACCTTGAGAATCAAAGTAGTCTACAGGACCCAGGTATTTTGTTTCCATCCTTGATGCAAGTCAGAGAAGCTAATGATCCACACAGTAGCTAGAGACAGTCACAGTGCAGCGACATGTATTGCCCATACTTTCCTTCAAAGAAAAGGTGGGAGAGGAGAAAACAGCAGCTGCAACACACAAATCTGACCCAGCATCAAAACAAAAGCTGTTCTTCTAAGTCATTCATACACAGCACAGCTCAGCCTTTCCCTGTATGACTGCTGTATATCATGAGACAAAGCACCATGAGAGAGAGAGGGAGAGTTACTGTCAGACCGGTTTTCATCATAGAAGTGCTACACTGGTGCAGCTGCTGATGACTAACATTTGAAAACAACAGGTCACAGACTGCAAACCATAAAAGGCACTGCAAAGCAGAATTTTCTTATTTACTGAGTCACTTATCTGCTAAGTCAGCCAATCATGGCGAGATATTGGCAAGAAACTTTTAAATCAAATTATTACCGAGTAAGTACTTTATTAACAAAGCATTAGTTTTATGTGTGTCAACCATTCTGTGCCAATAAGAACAACATTCAATGGTGCTTATAACAAAATTCCAATTACATGGACATTTCTGAAGGAAACCATTTATAAAGCCATAGCTCTATCAGAGTTTTTCATTTGTTATAGCTATCCCTTAAGACATCCTGATATATAAGAACTGTTTGAGAAGAAATTGCTTTTCTTTTACTTCCTGCACAGTATGAGTGATCTAGATGATATTCTTCTACAAGACACTTTATAGAGACAGAATTAAGCCGTGGAAAGTTGTTACCTTGAAGTTTAGTGTTCCTTCAGCCAGTCTAAACAGATGTTTCAGAAGAAAAACTCTTCAACAACAGTTTCAATACCATGAAAACCAGTATCCCACTTTTAGAAAATCAAAAGTTATGGTTCAGTATAAAATTCCTGATTAAAGGAAAGACCCTCTTATTCATCTACTTCTCTGCTGAAGAATTCATCAACAACAATTACTTGGCAGTAACCCCTAACTTTAGGGGTTATTTGATGACTTATATGTCAACTGCATTGCAGAACCATTTTGGAGAAGAACAGCCTAACTTGCCCATCTGTTTCTGCAACATCACAATATCACTGAAACAATCCACCTGACTAATAGGATGTCCTCTGCCTATAATCAAAGACAGCTCTGAGCTCCTTGGAACTCCAAGACAAACGCAAGGATGCTTTAGGTGAAAGGCCTATTTCTCTTAGCACTCAAAGCAAAAATAAAAACCACTGACACTTCATGTAAACTGATTTTCTTCAGCTTAGAGAAAGCTTAGAAATTTGTAAAAAATGGCTTGAGAAGAGCCTTGTGTAGACATGGCTACCCCTCTTTACTATATGGATCAATATTAATCATCTTCAAAATAAGAATACAGGCTGGCACAAATAGGGGTTAGGGGAAAAAACACTATGATGTGTCTTTGTAAAACAGTCTCCAAAAATATCGTGATGAAAGCTGCTTTGCTACTTTATTTTTAATATGTGTTTTTTGAAGCAAATTCTTCACCACAGTATCAGGAACTGAGGCAGTTACTCACAGAAAAACAGAATTAAAATAGAGGATTAGTCTTCATTTATCCTTGGTCAAGAATGATGAAGATTACTTATAATACTAAGACTTACTTTGGTTAAACCATGGTCTTGAACCATCCACTGAATCACATGCTAAAATGCAAAATAGTCATCCTTCTGATGAATGCTACCGCAACCTCCAGGCACTTGTTGAAGAACCCAGAGGTTGTTAGCAGGCTAGGTAAGAGGAATAAAGGGAGAAGGAGAGAGAATAGAATGGCAACATTGCATACAGCTAAAAAAACAAACAAACAAACAAACAAAAAAAAAAACACCCAAAAACAAATAAACAAAAAAATACCCCCAAAATGTAGCTGAATACAGATTAGGAGCTCTCTCTTGACTTCAGAATTCTCTCCAAAAAGTGACTTTAAAAGTTTATTCAGTTCCAGAGTACAACGAGATAGGTTCACAGTGAATGATGACATGGTCTCAATGGAACTAAGGAACCTGCTTGCTACTTGTTGTTCTGTTGTTATTACCAAATAACTGCCTTGGGAAAGTATTACTTTTCCTGTGGTGGTTAACAGTCTCAGATAAAAACCAAAGCAAACACTGAAGTTTGTCTAGATCATGACTACTATATATGTGGTTTCTCAAGTGTTCTTAATTGTAATGCAGAAACGGTAATTTTTTAAGGGTCTGATAATTGCTTTTTTCAGACGGAGATACCTGGAAGATATAACAAACACACCTTTTGGATAACAACCACTATCACAACTAAGGCAACAACTATCAACAACCCTGCTCCTGTTATCAAGTCTCCATGCACCAGATGTTTCTCTACAAATAAACATCCATATCACGCTGCTGTGGTACACTGCAAGAATACACACGATCCTATGCTAACAACAATAGTTACATATTATTTTCAGAGCCTCCCTCAAAAGCTCAACATCTAAAGAAAGAAAGAGTAGAAGAAAAACACTCTTTTTTTCCTCATATGGCAAATGGCATAGGTTAAAAGAAATATTTTTAGTATTTTATTTCCCTTTCCTCTGAATTATACAGCTGCAAGAAAAAAGTGCATAGTAAGGATAAAATCTCTTACCACTTTGATTTAAGCAAAAGGGCTCAACCTCAGACTCAGGCCCTGGGGATCTGAATTTGAATAGGATGTTTTTAGGAATAGAAAATACAGAACAAAATACCACAGAATCTGATTGGCCAAACAAATATTAATCTTTCCTTGTAAGCAAGCAGATAAATTTAGAAGCATGTTATATCACATGTTGTATCATTTCACCCACTCTTCACCAAAACTTAAATACTTCAGGTAACTTATTTTAGACTCCTAAAAAGCACAACTGTTGAAGTGCATTGAAGTCTAAAGATCATGGTTATTGTTAGTCTGAAATGAAGACCATGCATGAGATGAGATTAATTAGGTGAAGCATGCTGCTGTTTGAATACAAAATGCTGCTGCTTCAACTCTCTGTCCTGGAGTCCAGAAAGAAAAAAAATGAAAAACTAAAGTCCTAACTCAGGACTATTAAAAAAAAAAAATCAGGGTAGGAAAGGGACAACGGGTAAAGGGGACAAGCATGAGATTTCCTGGATCCCAAAGGGACCATACAATGATGTGCAGAATTCCAGGAAGTTGAGATTTGCTTTGTAAACTCCCTTCTGGTGCTTCAAGCCTTCCCAGAGGGAAACTAGCTTGAGACTGAGAAAAGAAACTATTCTTACTCAATCCCTAAAACTCTTAGTCTCTCTAGAGTTAAAACTGAAGGCTCAGAGTACCTGAAGTGTTGCATGCTGCAGTATTTTGTGATGATTTTTCCCTCAGACATCTTGTAACATTTTGGAATATCATTATGCCCAAATTTAAAAAAAAACCAAACAAACAAACAAAAAACCTAAGGAATTTTATCTAGGAGTGGTATGCAGCAAGAAGGATCCCAAAGGGATCAGTTGCTCTATATAGTAACCAGACAAAGATTTCAGAGTGTGATTTCTGTAAAAGAGCTGAAAACAAGAAAAATCTTGTAGCCTCCCACAGACCATTTACTAAGAAGGCCATTTAAAAACTGAGCATTCTTTCAGAGGAGGATCTGGAAATCCTGGATCCAGAACTGATGTCATATTCATCGGGCAGAAAAAGCATGAAACACATTTTTTACCCATGCACTTAAAGCAGACATTTGTGTGTTCACAATGCATCAAACAGTAAGATGAGTAAGAGCATTGGTTTGAAGAGGAGTATCAGTACAAGTCTCCAAGTACTCACTCAACTTTGTGCTCAGCACTTAGTAAATCTGGACCAGGAGTTACTTAAATTAAAATGAATGCTTAAACTATTCTTAGATTTCTACAAGTTTTACATTAAAAACAAGAAAAACAAAATACATATATACAGATGTCACTTATGATTCCATCACTGAATACTTAGTAGCAAGAATTCACAGCATCAGAGGATGACTGAGGTTGGAAAGGACCTCTGGACATCATCTAGTCCAACACCTCTGATCCAAGCAAGATCAACTAGAGCAGGTTGCCCAGGATCTTGTCCATGCAGGTCTCTGGAGACAGTAGAAATGTATCCAGAGAATATGTGCAGCCCAGCAAGCACTACCAGTAGAAAGGCTGCACACTGATGCAGATGTCACACGTGTAAAACCAGAAGCAGAAAATACAGAGTCAGCTGTTCAAAGAAATTTAATTTTATTCACTAACACCTTCAATTATATACAGTCATTCATTTTTCTGCCTCTTACACAGTGGNCCATCAGAAAAGTAAATAATGAAGCCAGGGCAATCACAATGAATCACCTAGAATATTGACAGGCTGACAATTGAATAAAACTTGGCCCATTCAGTCAAATGCAATGTAAAACCAAGAAATAAGAACTTCATACCCAAGACTAGGAAACACACAGTGTAGGAAACAGGACTGAGAGTGGCCGAAAGGTCTGAGGGCCCACCCGCAATGCCGCAATCTTCCCAGAGAGGTCTCACAAGACACAACCTTCCAGGGGCCTTGGGCAGTCCTCCAGCCACCAGGCAGCCCCAGCGAGGCGGGCACAGTCTGTGCTGCAAGCGATCAGCTCTTAGCAGTGATTCCAGCTCTGCCTTGCAAGGTGATCCCAGGCTGACTCAGGGACAGAGAGACAGGAGAGTCGTGTGGCAGTTCCACAGGGTAGCCTTTATTGCCCAGCACCCTGCGAAGGGGGCCAGGGATGACAGCTCCCTCCTGAACAGGGTGGAAGCTGGGGTATTCATGGGGAAAGCTGGGGTGATACCAAAGGGGAAAACCCAATGGGTTAAAAAGAATCTACACGGGTATATCAGAGCATTATGGGTACTCATCATGACCAGGGAGGCCAGCCTCATCTAAAGGGTATCTCTCCCAGGGGGAGTTGAGATGAGCTTATCACATCCCATTCAAGAGACATACCTCCAGGGCAGAGGCCTGGCAGGCTCATCCTCCTCCACACAGGACCACCATCATCTTTGACTGTTTAACTGGAAACAATTCTATCAACCACACTGAGAAAGAATGATCAAAACTTAGCTTCTTCCCATCTATGTTTTGTTTAGGTTACAAAGATCAAAGAATGACTGGGAGAACAGGAAAAGCACATGCTCTGATAGTTAGGAATTCATTCCAATCTTGCTTCTTGGCATGATTTATTTCTCAAAGGAAAAAAACAGGTTTCCTGTTGCTACTAACAACAACAAAATACTAGAGACTATTAGATGGTAAGGACAGTGGCTCTTGTCCATTCTCTACTAAACAGCTATATTGCAGCACAGAGCAAATTTGAGAGATGATGGCAATGGAATCCAACTTTTGTTGTCACAAATAGATTATGATTGACAAAAAATGAAATCACTTGCCAGGTCAGAAGAAAGACATTTTTCATCTTTGGGGTGACCCAAATCTCAAATGAAAGCATATAGATGAGCCTCTGTTCCCCAGAAGGCAAGATCTTGCAGTTCTCTACCATTTCCAACCTTCTCCTCCTAGCATTCCAGGTCCACCTGTGAAGCCTCAAGTAAATTCTTGAAAGATAGTACCCTACATCTGTCAGTCTCAGGGACAATTGTCTCAGGTACATAAATAGCAGTGTTAAGACAGAAAGTACCTTTTGGCAACTTGGTTGTTTGGTGTTTTGGTGGGGTTCATTTTTTGTGATTTTTAGATTGTTTGTTTTGTTTTTCATTCTACCAGATGTTGTAAAAACACCAGGTACCTATTCTACCTTTCCTTAAACCCAACTCTATTGCAGACCCATTAAAGCCTTGATTAATGCACACCATTTTATTCCCATTAAGGCAAAGAGGCTGCAATTAAACAGTAAAAAGAAAAACAGAAGGGTAGCTGCAAGCTAAGCCCACGCTTGAGATAAGGCACACTTAAAAGATGAGCTACAACTTGTTCATATAATTAACTCCAGAAAAATATGGGAGGGCCTGTAAGCTGGTGTTTTCATATCTTGGTTGCCTTTGCAAAAGTTTTATGGAGATAAACCAAGTGATTTGTCTCAGGTGAGCTGCATCCAAAATTCTAGAAAAAAAAAGGGATTTCCCACCCACTTTTTGTTAAAGAAGCACAGTTTACAACTCTAGACAATATGAGATTATAGCAAAGGATTTCAGTCTATGCATACAAATTCTGAGTGGAATCATACCAATCACAGACAGGTCATCAGCAGGGTGGGAACTTGCAGAAACTCATGCAACACCTCCTGACGTAACTCCTGAGCAACTGATAACACTGCTGATCGGAGCAGCTACTAAAAACTGCCACTATGCATTCTGCTACACATTTGCTAACACCAGAGAAATGTCCAGATTCAGCATCTCCCTCCACAGCCTGGAGCAGAGATCAAATGCTCTCCAATTATTACACCTCACACTACTAGCCAGACATCCTAACTTCCTCCAATTTATCTTAGCATCCTGCCACTTTGCTTTTTACAAAGTTATTATCTTCAGTCACTCCTTATCAGCTCAAATTAAATAGCATTCAGTGTAGAAAAAACTGTGAAGAACTGAACCATTAAATTCTAAGATTTTATTCTTAAAAAGACAGATTTGTGGGCAGGAGGAAGGGCCCAGATTTGGTAGGGAAGGAGAATGGAGCATATTTGGTACAGTAAAGGACATTCTGTCCCTTCTTTACTACCATGCAAATCAAAACCAAACAAAAGTGGTACCCATGATCCTGAGTTTATGCTAATGAACTTATTTCCTTATAGTAAAGTTAATCCTAACCTTTAACCCTTGAAGTTAGTTTAAAGAAACTGAGAGCTGCTATATTACAGATATATACCAGTATCTATTCACAGATAAATCTGGCTACCATTTGTTGTAACTTTTAAAAAAGGCAAATGTGCAATCAACCCAACATTACTACATGAGACATCCAATTTCTAAAATAATTGCATTCATAATACATAGAAATATGCTTATAAATGTAAGCAGTTTAAGCCCCAAATATCCAAAATACTTAGTTCATTCCACTAAGACCAACTACATGCTTCCTCACAGTTCCCTTAACCTTTGCCCTCCACTGCCTGCTGCTACTGTTCATTTTCCACCAGCTGTTACACTACTCAGACCCCTGTAGGAGGCAAATGAGCTTGACAAGCCAGCAGATACAGCAGGCCCCAGAACAAGAAGTACAGAGTTTTCTGCTGGCCAAGCACAGTAATTCCCACCTCTGGTGTTCATCAACACAAGGGAGAGGCCAGGAACACATAACCAGGGGAAGCTGCATAGAGAAGAAGCATCTTGATTAAAGGCAGGAAGCAAGAACTACTCTACATAATAGCAGCGAGGCGTTAGACCAGCTTGGTTACTTGTGAAATCACACGCTAGCGTTTTCTATTCCAGATGAACACGCAGTGTGAGTACAAGCAGACGATCCACATCATCACTTACACTGTTGTAACACCCCTGGCTATCTGAAGAAACAAAGCTGTCAGTCAAAAATAAGGCAACACATCTCAGTACTGTCACCACCTTTGCTCTTCATTCAGAAAAATGTCTGTCCATAGTAATCTTGTTCTGTAAATGTGACACTGGATGCAATAGGAGGAAAACAAAGAAGATAACAAATGAAGAGAGACCACTTCTGCTTTTGTGGACATGCAAAAAGGCATGTCACATGGTCTGCAAACTTTCCTGGTAGAGATGTCAATCTCTTAGGAAACTTCTGCATATACAAATCACACTAAAAACTCTATGTATAAAAACAAACAAATTTGGTAAACACCTTCTAAGTAGGGCATGAGTCCTAAGAGGTTTAGAAATCCCTTGTTTACTCTGAGGATAAGCTTTAACCATACATCTGAGGTCTTGTATTTCACAAGGCTGCAAAACAGACGAAAACTGATAAGATGTTTCTATTTTTAGGTCCTATTTATATCAAGATAAGGGAGCAGCGTAGAAGGTGACAAAATTAGACACGTAAAATAATTCATAATCCTTTGGGTTTGCTACTCTGCTCCTAACTCCTCTCTGTTCCATTACTCTGCCAGGCTAAATGTGAGGATATGTCTAATAGGAGACTGTGGAAAAAAGGAGTTGAGAGGAAAGGCAGTCAGAGAAGAGATCCCAGACAAGACAAATCAAACAGAAACAGGGATAGCAAAAGTAGTAAGAAATTCACTACGTAAAAAACCATTGTGTTACAATGTTGGTGTCTTTCCATGAGCAAACTTGATACCTGTAGGTAACGTTCTATTTTCATGGCAATGTCACAATGCTCTTGTGAACTTCCTGGGTATGCATTCTCTCCCCACAGTAATGCAATATTTCATACTGGCTAAGGTTTCTACAGAACTACATCATTCTACCTCATTTAAACTACAAAAATTTACCCCCTCAGTGCTTTTCCAGACAGAGCCATACATCTTACTGAACTTGAGCAAGGTCACGTTCCAATTACAGCAACAATGAATGGCCGGAAACACCCATGGAAATTCATGGATCCTTTATTTTATCCATTCAGCTGGCTACTAAACCAACCCAAGGTTTCCTCATTTTGTTTCCAAAGAAAGGAGAGAAAACACGAGAATACTGATGTCCTGAAAATGCCCTAAGCAGATACAACCTTCATACTGAAGTCCATTGTAGACACTTCCTATGAGACACTACTGTTTCATCAAAAAAACACAATGGCCTTACTTGCAATCAGCTTTGCAATGTGATTGTTAGCTTCCAATTCTGTTTCTCAGTTCTGGAAGCACTTTAAAATACATTCAGATTAGTTTCAAATATTCAGCATTTAGTATTTTAAGTTCTTCCAATATCCTGTGAGCAAGCAATTATGTTCTCAAAGCATCCACTAACTGTCATGACCATTTTTCACCACCATGCTGTTCATTTGCAAAGTGAGACAAAATCCAACCAGAAAATTTCTTCAGTTCACTTTCTTAGAAGGAATGTTTTTAAGGTGAAACTCAGGATGTGAACACTGAACCCTTGATGACTGCACAGAACACGCTACAGACTATCCAAGGACCGCATCTTTGTGACCTTCAAGGAAGCACAAGAATTTCTTTTGTGAGCTGCTACAGTTATTGAAAATCCTGCCCTACTGGTTATAACCCACAAGGTGCTGGCAGCAGAGAGGCTGCAGGAGTAGCTTCGGTGGGAAAAGGCCAGGGCTTGCCCTGCCCCAGGCCCAGCTGGTTCCAACAGTACCACAGCCAGACACAGCTGAGCCCCTCAGCACAACTGACAACACTCCTGGAAAAATGTGTTTAAGAAAGGGCAGAAATCGCCAAAGAACAAAATAAAAGAGAACAAAGGGAGTGACAAACAGAAAAAAAAGAAAAAACCAACACCAAGGTCAGAGAGAGAGAGGGACAGAGGTGCTCCACGGTGCCAGAAAAGGGACCCAAAGGACGTGCCAGGGAGGACCCAAGCCAGGTGGACATGCCCTGAAGGAACTGTACCACGTGGAAAACCTGTTCCAAAGCAGGACCGCTGTCAGTGAGGAGCTTATGCCAGAGCAGAGGAAAAACCTGAGAAGGAAGGAGCAGCAGGAAGAAACTATCTTGCACCAACTGTGAATGCTTTGCCCCCCACACCACATGGGGAGGGGCAGAGGAGTGAAGTTCAGCCTGGGGAAGGGGAGAGAAAAAGTGTTACTTTCATGTCTGTCTTTCTGTCTTAGTATCTGACTCTATTTTAACTGGCAACAAATTTAATTCAGTTACTCCAAATCAGGCCTATTTTGCCTAAAACAGCAACAGTAAGTGATTTCCTTGTCTTTATTTGAAGCTACAATCTTATCCTACCTTTTGCCCCTGCCCCTCTATGGAAGGGGAGAGACTGAGCAGCTGGGTGGGCATGTGGCATTAGCCAAGGCTAACTCAGCACCCTGCACATAACAGTTTTAACCCAATCTTTTAGCAGAATGCTGATGAAGCAAGAGCTCAAACCAAGATTTGTGTTACACGGCATGAATCTCATTACTGCTGCTGAGTCCTGCTTCTGAAGTAGAGAAATATGATACAAACAGGCTAAGTGGCTAACAGATCTGAGTCAGGTTAAAAACCCTTTTTTCATTCATCCATCTATTTATCCATTGTGAAAAGCAGTGCAAGTCACAGGCTTGACACAGAATACACATTTTCTATGATCCAAATTGTAACTATAACATACAGAATAACAAAAATAGTGACAAATTCATCAATATTTCTCTTTTCTCTTTTTCTTTAAGCTCAAAAAACCTTTCAAAAGCAATCCATCAGACACATAAATTTGTTATAGCATCATTTTTATGCATCCAAAATCCTACCTAAACTGTCATTTATATTTGATCCACTGCCAGGTTTTATACACAGACTTCTGTTAGGGAGTAGATAGGATCCACCAGCAGAACTAAACAGAACAAACAGTACAAAAATCAAGTCCACTCAAAACACTGCACCTCTCAAGTGCTGCATTTCATCAGAAGTACATGCTATTGATTGCCTTGTGTATCCACATATACCTTCATCCTGGGAGCTGTCACTGCTTTTTCTTCCTTCATCTTATTTAGGCTGCAAGCTTCAAGAGATGGGAATTTGCTAATGCAAACCAGCCCAAATAATAACTTGGATCGTTAAACTTTTTATTAAGTTGTCTAATCTCCAATTCCAAAAAGGAGCTGTAACTGAATCCTAATAAAATAAGTCTATTCTTTTGCAATAGTGCAAGATTGAAGAGATTACCAGAGAGTTTCCCCAAAGGATTCATTCCCAACTGTGTTCAAAGAGCAATAAACACTATTCCTAGCAATGTTGATATCCTCTGTTAAAATGTTCCAGCATTCAAGAGTTGAAGTCAATTCCCTACACACCAATACAGGGTCAGAATTAAGATCCTCTTCCCTTTCCCTCTTCCCCAGGCTTTTAAATCATTCCTATGACATATTGGTACACATTCAGCCAAAAAAACAGATTTTTCTTATCCATTCCCAAGTCAAAACATCAGGACAGAAGGATGCAGTAAAGTTCAGGTACTGAACTTTTTAGTTAATTGCTTCAGATTAAGTAACAACATGGATATGCATCAGAGTGCCTTTCAGTTCACATCTCTCCTCATGGGTGGAACAGAAACACTGCCTCTCCTTGCTAGTCTCACTAGCTGATAAGCTTGGCCTGCAACCTGTTAGGTACACCTGGATCTGGAAACAAACTTTCAGTTTTCGACACTCTCAACAGCACATGAAGCCATTTCATTAAATAAATTACTCTCCTCCTGTGCTACTCTAATAGAGAAGAAAAGTCCCATATTAATTAAGTCCCACTTAATTTCCTGTTTATGTTCTCAGTCAGCCAGACTTGGAAGTCATGTATATTGACTTAACCCTTCATGTACTGTCAAAAAACAAAGATAAAATCCGCATATGACACTTTCTCATGTTTTAAAGATCAGGAAAAGCTTCAATAATTTGTATTTTGACTGGTACAGATTCTAGAAGATGCCTTCATAGGAAAACCACTGAAGTGTAAAGTTATGCAGATTGCATAATCTCTGATATACTTCAGCTAGGTAAAACATACACAGGTTCGAGAAATTTAAGTCAAACTGTCACTAACATCTCCTGCCTAGCTCTCCCTGCCTGTCTGAAATACCTAAGTACATTGAAACTATGAAGATTGTGCTTTCCAACTAGACAGCAAAAACATATTTGCCTTTGCTTGAAGTGATCTCTAACTAGCTCATAGTCTATCACTCAATGATGCATGTCCTGAAACTAAAGACACCTTCCATCTTTTCACTCATGTTTATTTTTAGTTAGCATAACACCAGTGTCAGGAACACCACTCAGTTGTTCTTAAGGCCAACACATATAAATGTTATCTACTACCTATTAATTCTTCATTTCTTTTCTCTTCTTTGAATCAGGCTTTTCCTCTTTTATTTGTATTTCTACAGAGCTGAATCATGCAGTTTTCTTTCCCATCTAAACATGCAAAGGCATCACTGCTTTCACAACAAACTTCCAGTGATGTCAATGTTCTGTCTCATCCTCTCTGTTAAAATATCACCTCTAAATTCACCCCAAGTTCTGTCTCTGCAGACTTGATTGCTCTCTGAAAACACTTTCAGGTCCACCTCAAGCAGATGAGTGGGCCCAGAGAGGTACACACTATCCCCATATTTGTTCTCGGACAGAATTAAGGCATCCATAGCGAAGTGAACTTCCTGTATCTCCCTCGCTCATTACATCCATGCCTCACAATGAAGCATTGCTTTTCACCTCCTTCAGTTAAACATACAGAAGTTTATAACATAAGAATTAAGAGAATGAGCAAAATATTTATAGTTTTTACAGCAAAACAAATGAAGCTGCATTATATTGCTGAGGTGTGGTATTAAGAGCAAGGACGGAAGCCTTCATACGACACGCTGTGCACAGACACTCTGGCAGTCACAGAAGGCAGAAGGACATTTCGGGCTTTATGCACACTGTCAGCATGTGCGCCTGCAAACAGCAGCGCTTGTGATAAACACCGGGCTTCTCCGCGCTCCGGGGCGCGAACGCGCAGGGCCGCGCTGCCGGCCCGAGGGTGCGCGCCCCCCCCCGGCTCCGCGGGGGCTCCGCGGGCGGGC
>VZUA01105646.1:3968-20448 GCA_013401035.1 Horornis vulcanius
CCAAAACAAAACAGAAAACAAGAATCCCAAAACAAAGGATAGAAAGTCTTGGTTCAATAGCACCTGAAACTGACAGTCAGAAAACTGAGATACAATATCACCAAATTACTCCAGTGCTCTTTCACTAGAGAAATCTCTTCTCTTTTCTTCTTCAGCAAAACCTTTCCTCAGAATAATTATTAAGGCAGGCCTAGGGAACTGTGTTCATTTCAGAGCTTTCATTTTTAGAAAGACTGTTTAATATTTATATAAAGCTCATGTTAAGTTTATGCACCTGTCAAAATACTAAATTATATGATAGTGATTGCAAAATGAGCTATTTATCAGACAGATGTCTCTACCAAACCTGGCACAGACAGATCCGGAGGGACAGGTCCCCCCTGCCACAGAGAGCTGGTGCTTTATTTATGTCAGGGGGGTGTGTTTAACCCTGCTGGCTCCGAGACCTGCGTGGGCTGAAGGAGCTGTGCTCGAGAATGCCCCCACCACCACAGGATACTGAGAACCTTTTCATGGCTAAAGGTTTGTAAACTACAGGTAACTATTCTAATGCACACCTTACCTTCATGTTTCCTACAGTGCTTTTCAAAAGTTGCCCTGTTTTGGGTGGCTGCTTTCTCCAGCTGTGGTCTTAAGAGTGATGAAATAATGGGAGGATACGTTTTAAGTGGAAGACAGATGTTCTCATGGAATAACTCTATAATCAACAGGATTGTAGAATAATGGATAGAGGTGTTGAAGCCTGACCTCAGCCAGCTGTAAATTGGGGCTGAAATGTGCTGTTTGTCACTGCTGGGAATAGGTCAGAGTGTCAGGAGTCCAAGTAAAGGGGCAGAGCTTGAATGAAAGGTCAGAGCAGGAGAGGATGGAAATGTGACAAGCTGAGTAACACAGGGCAGCAGTAACACCACAATGCATAGGCAGTTTAAGCAGCTTGCTGCAACTTTCACCAGATGTCTCTGAACTTGTGCCTTGCATTTATTGGGGTTCTGTAAGATACCTGTTTGCCTTGGCTGTGCCAATAAGAGATATACAATCTAGTGTCCTATTTTCATCTTTAATGAACTTTCCCTGTGCCTCAGAAACCCCTGCATGTGCATGTTTAAAAATGAGTATGGTGGTCCTGGACTTTAGAGGCTTGGATCTGGCATCTAGAAAACAACACCTTCCTTCCAGCAAGGCTGATCTCACAGTACCTCAAAGTAAAACACAAGGTCTCTGTGTCCAAACTAATCTTATGCTGCCTTTTTTTTTTTTTTTTTTAAAGGTATTTTTTTATGAGGAATAAGCTACATGGGCTTCACTCTTCTTTGGAGAGAAATTCATTGTAAATATGACTAAGACTCTCTAATCCTTGCTATAATAAACTCCACTGATCTGAGCAGGTGTGTATCACAGTTGCTGCTTTTTAGCAGCACAGCACTTCCTGCATGATCTGTGGAGCAAAATTTCTCACACTGGGAGAAGAACAAGAAAAGGGAGAAGGTAAAATAACTGAATTCCTCCCTCAAATGCAAATCCATACCAGTTTGCTGCTAATCTCCCTTGAATAGCTGTGCACTCAGAAACTAAAAGGAAACCAGCAGCCAGTATCTGGCTGACAAATCACCCCCTGTATTATCCAAACCACTTGGCAAATAACTGGTAAACGTATGCTTGGAAGCATGCAGTTGTTTTTAGTAAGTCCTCAAACTCAAAAACCATTAGGGATTTTTGTAAGAATTACTGAACTATATTTGCATAATATAAAAAATTTTACTGCATATCACTTGGGTGTACTGCATAGCTGTACTTATTACAGTTACTTAGTGTGTATGTTAAATACATTGGGGAGAGAAATGGTTTTTTACTCAGTTTACATTTGTTTTGGTTCTGTGTGATGGATTATGAATTACTGAGCTAGGGATGTACCTATGGAAAAATACAATGCAGTAGATGTCTAATTATGACCTGGAGTGAAAATGAATTATAACTCCGTTTGATACTTCTTATGATTTGCTGCATTATAAATAGAAGTGATTTATTATTGTTTCACCTACTGCTCTGCTAGTGATGGATCATAATAGTAGATCATCATAATTTTGAAATCAGAACAGAGCTGGTTTTTCTTCCATGTAATTCAATTTTAACTCAACCACTGAGGTTGTTGAGTATCACAATCTATCTACTTTACATTACATTTTATTAGAAAGAAGATATGTTAACCTATCTGGTAGCTGTTCATTACTAACATCTGTTTATGAGACTTCTCTATTAAAGTGTCCAACATACCTTTTGATAGTCTCATTACATTCTCAACATGACCCACATGGCAACTAGAGAGAAAACCAGATGACTAAGGACCAGGATTGAAAAGGAAGGCTTCCCCTTCTGTATGTGCTGTACATTTAAAGCAAAATTGCTGTACCGTTGTTCTAAAGTTTCAGATCAATATGGTCCTAGTGCCATAGTGTTCAGTGGTTCAACAAGACCCTTCTTGTATGGATTTGGTCCTTGGCAGTGATTTTTATCAGTAATTCCACATATTGCCCCCCTGTTAAAATAGTGGTGCTGGGTCTTATCCTGCCAGTCCTGTGGCAGTGGTACAGCTGGGGTGAGCACCTTCCCTTTGCTCTCACTGAGGCTTTGTACATGATCTCCTCTGCAGAGGGAAGCCTCTCTTGAAGCAGGAGCATCCCCACCATAAATCCAGCCTGTGGCAGGTGCATGAAGCCTGAAATAATATTGACCTATGGGAGTTTCTATGCAACAGGTTCACAAAGTCTTACCTGTGGAGGACTCTGAGTCTCCTGTCCCTCTTGCTGCCAACAGATTCCCCTCACATTGCTGTCATCATCCTCCACTTTCTTTTCAATGCTTCAGCAACCTGTGCTCTCCTTCTTGCTGAGGGCCCTGGCCTGTGGCCATAGCTGAAGCAAGAGTCACAGGGGTAGCTAATAAACACTTTCTGTGGGAAATAAAGTCCATTCCTAGGGAGCCTTCTCCAGCTCCACTGCTAGGAAGAGGAGGAGCTGCTGGATGTTTTGGTGGCACAGATCAGTCACCCTCACCCATTGCTGTGTTTGCCATGCACAAACCCCTCACAGCTGAGAGCGTTGGATTCTTTTCCAGCAGCAATTGCCCCATCTACAAATACAAGGCTGTATCTTTTAAAAACCTGTTTTATTTTAATCATCTTAATCATTTAGTCTGTGTCTGTATCCAAAAACCTCCAGCTGCCTCTGCAGCTTGCTTTGGAGAGGGCTGTGCTAGGACAAGCCCCCAGAAGGCGTCTGGCAGACTGGCTGCCAGGGACACAGAGCGGTCACTTCAGCTGCGCCTGGCCTGTGGGCAGCTCTGGGGCCTCTGGCTGCCCAAGAGGAAGAGGAAAAGCATGGAGCAGCTCTGCAGGACTGCACAGGGAGTGCTTGTGCACCGTTGCTGAAGCACTAAACCTCAGCTGACATTTGGGGCTTGGGAAGAAAGAGAGAGATCCAGACAGCCTGTGGTGAAGGCAAATTCATTCCTCAGGTCTGTGTGCGCACCATGGCTTAAAACACACGTAGGAAATATTGCTGAAAACTGCACTAGATGTCTTAGTCCTTATTTTTTAAAGGCTATGAAAGATTAACTGAGTATCAGATAAATCATTTCGGTAGTTGATTGTTATCTTTCCTTAAAAGAAAAGAAAGAAGTTTAGCCTACCTCTGGCTTAACAACAATTTGGCACCTTCTTTCTCTATCCCGTGTCTGTGAGTAGGCAGCCTGGCTTCACTTATTTGAAAGGAATTGTAAGAGCATAATGCAGCTCATAGAATGTCTGGAAATTACTTTCTGGCTGTTTACATTTGAAAACTGGAGGTGGCCTGCCTGGACATAACACCACCACCTAGTTCCCTGACATCCTATGTGGAATACTTTTAATATTTGGGTGACTGAATATTTATGATTTAAAGAGCTCTTTCTCTGAATATTCTGCAACATCAGTTCATAGTATTTTTTTATGACTGTGTCTACCATTACCTTGTAAATATATGGAAAACAGGCATAACCACAGTAATTGTGGGTTTCATTTACTCAGCCTCTTTTGTAAGTGAGAGTTTCTGTCACCCAACAGCTGTTGGGAGGCTCTGAGAGGAGGTAGCTGGTGTCAGACACACCTCACAGGGACAAGCCACCAAGGTCCACTGACAAACTGACACCTGACAAAAGGAGGTGAGAATGGAGTGGGACAGGGTGTCCTACCTTTGCTGCAAGGTGACTCCTAATTGCACCTGAATAAAGTAGGAGAGCAGAAAAGAGTAGTTTGCATCATGGTTGTCCTATTTTTGTGCTCTCTAGATAATGAAATGTCAGCCTCTGGAGCCACCTTTAGCATATTCTACAGCTGCTAATTTCATTAAATGACCATGAGAAGGGAATACATTAACTAGTCAAAGTAGTTTCACTTTTTCTTTCCCACTATTAATTTATTTCGATGTCTTAGGTGTTGTATAGGAAGGGAAATGCATATCAAATTGTATATCCTGATCTTGTTTATTGCAGAAGAAAAAGCAAATTTAAGATTCTGAAAACTTTCACAAAGGCCAAACTTTAATGGACCTCAGAAATCTGGGAAATGAATAAGTAAAACAGAAAGGAAGAAAAAGAAAATGCTAGAAGCACAAATAAAATGTGTATATATATGTACAGTCTTAAAACTCCTGCTTTACAACTGAATAAATAACTCCTTGAGCAATAATTTATTTTCATGCTGTTAATTAGAGGCATAATTAATTTTTGTAGATTATAAATAATGGTGCACAAAATGTCATTCCCAGCAGATCAAACGGAAATAATATAAACATCCTTAAAAAACCAAGAGTAGCTTGCAATGAAACTAATGAAACTTGTACTAATGAAAACTATAAATTTGTGTCTGAAGTTAGTAATTTATTGGTAAAATGCAAGGGTTCATTAATTATTCTGCTTTCCCTTATACTTGGCACATATGGAAGGAAAATCTCTATGTTTATCACTGCTTCAAATAAACAGTAGTATAAGTAGATTATTCCCAACAGAAAATTTTTTCCCACACCCTAATCTCAGAGCAATCATTCACTGATCTAAATGAGCAGTTACTTAAACCGCTAAGAAGGGATGCTAATTAGCTAAGGAAAACTAGGCAAGAGTATTTAATTTAGAAAAAAAAATCCAACACTTTTTTTTTCCCCCTGCTCTCTTATTTCTAATGTGTTATTTACTCCTGGCTGGCATGGATACTGTCTTCATGACAGTGTCATATATGGGTGTGTCTTTAGAGGAGGACTTTGGAAGTTCTTACAAACTTCTTTCCTCCAAAGTTTTGGTTTTGCAGCCTCTGCTCAGCTGTGGTTACACCTCTCATTCCCCAGTGGGCTTAAGAATGTACTGGGCTGAAAATGGGAATGAGTGTGAAACCACTTTGCTCTCTGCGAGCAGGAAGGGTGCATCTGCATCTGCCTGGACTCTAAACACCTTAAAACATGTAAATATTTTAGTTTTTCTACAGATGTCTCCTGCCTCCAGGTCCAAACAACTACTGATAGCTGTTATAGATACTATATGCCTTAGAAAGAAGTATCTTTTAGCCTTTGATACCAAACAGAATCTGCAGCACGTGACACACAAATAACATCAGAACACTGCTGTGCTTCTAGATAGTGTTGGGTTTCTGCATCCTGGAAGGCTCCTCTGATGCTCTCATCAGCAGTGAGGAGAAGTGGCACTCATAAGACATAAGGAAGGAGGTGTTTGTCACCCAGACAACAAAATCCTTGTTCCTACTGCCTGTCCTGGGAACAGACCCGTCCCTCTTCCACACCCCCAGCAGTGCTGAGGAGCTTTGGGATTATGGTCACTGTTGGCAAGGATTGGTGTTGTTGTGTTGATGTGTTAATCCTGGGTCAAGCACGTCTGTTTGTAAGTCAAATAGCTGCAGAATGGCTTCTTTCAGATTTCTGGCATTTCTGATCACCCAAAGATGTGGATTTTTTGTGCTTGAGGTACCCTGGAGATGTGATATGTCTAATTTTTTGCCTACTGTTGTCTTCAGTATTGTGAGCTCTGCATCATGTGAAGAGGGACAGTAATCAACACAGTATTGGGGTAGCACAACATTTCCAGAGATTAGAAATTTCATCTTTTGGTTCCATTTTACTCATTTTTTTCTGCCTTCTGACTTGCCAGTGTTGAGGGATGTAAGGAAGGGTCTTTTGGAAAAGGCATGGACATTGCCAATAAGCTGCTAATGGCTGCAGGCAAGCTTTCAGGTTTTAAATTTATGTATTTATTCCATTAAAAATGAAATTATTCTACAGAGGGGAGAGGCACTATGTAACAACAGCACTATTACTGAATGGATGGCACATGGATGGATATGGATGAAATTCTGGAACTGTCTTACATCTCATGCCATCTCATTCATTCATCCTTGCTTCTAATTCCAGAAAACAAACAATGCTGTATAGGCATGACCTCATCTAAGATATACCCTATTTCCCCCTCAATAAATTGTATTCCCTTTACATTCTCTTTTGCAAGTACAAGAATCTAATTCTCTCGTACACTATCCTGCAAAAATCCTTCCACCTCAATTTTGTTTTAATTCTTCAAGTAGAATTTTAATGTGTTTAAAGATATTTTCAGGAGGGTTGGCAAAGACAAGCTTTTAACAGATCTAGGTGTTAGAGATTTTGCTGATATTTCTAGAAGGCTGCAAAACTGTGTGTGAGTGGTAGAACCAGAGCTAAATGTTGTTGAGCCCAGGCAAATACATCGAGTATATTCCTGCTTACAGAGATTAAAAATCAAGCCCATGTAGAGTGTGTAGATTGGTCTTTGTTTAGCCTGTGAGCTGTGATTCACCAGTTTGGCATTCTGTTGAGTAGCCAGGCATCATTGTCGACCTTTGATGTATTCTCCATTAAAATGCATGTGCTGTACTTCTGGAGGATTGATGAGAGGTGGAAAAATTGAAGACGTAGTAGAAAGAAAACAGAGTAAGAAAGAATTCTCATAGGCTACATAGAAACAATTCATGTCAACATGTGAATAAATACTTCATGTACCTATGGCTATACAAAAACCACTGAAAGACTTCAGTGCTGTGCTGCATTTTGTCTGCAAAATAAGTAGCATAGAAAATAGTTCTAAACAAGAACAAGACACATTCTGAACTAATGCTTTTATGTTCAAAGCAATTGGACATCTGCGATAATAGGTTCTGTTTTTAACTGCCACAGGCTTATTTTAAGACTTAAAAAAAATGTTGCAAAAGATGCCTATGTTTCTGTTCTCTATTGGTAAAAAAAACGTGAATCTGATTAGGAAGATGTTAATCATAATTTCTGAAATACTTTGAGGTCCTCAGAGAAGAGTTCTAAAGACATGAAAATAAGTGATATTTTATAGAGATTTTACAATTGGGCCTAAATTCTCTGACACTAAGGGTAGATTGGTTTATGACAGATACCTTCACCTGTTTGGTATAAGTGCTATGAAAACTAGGGGAAAAAAAAAAAGTGCTTGAATTTGAGAAAGCACACTAACTATTTGTAGTTTTGCATAAGTATTATTTTAAATTCTGACCTCCAGATGTGATCTTCCATTGGGTAGATGCATGGTTTTATATAGTAATATACAGAAATAGTAGAGAAGGGGAGGACTCAGAACTATGTGACTGAAGGCATGAAAGGCTCTCAAAGTCTTTCATGTTATCATCTTTGAATAGTGCTTTGGTCTTTTGTTCCTCTTATGATAGATGATACTTTCGTGTTGCAATGACAGAGAAATCCCTTCTCTAAGCTGAAGGGGGAAAAGTTAACAGAGATTAAATATATGTTCACTTACTCAAAATCTTTTCATAAAGCTGTTTGCTACCAATAGTTTTTTTCTTCTGGTTTTGATGATGAATTGCTCATGTATAGCTGCTTTCCCTCATGTCATAGTTAAATGTAATTAGATGTTTCTATGGTAAAAAATGCTACATTTCTTCTCTGAGTAAAAAAATGTAAGTTTTAAAAAATATAGAAAAATAGAACAATGATGAGGTTTTTAATTAAAATGCTAGATAGTGGCTTCTTAGAGAGGTTTATGTACCATCTCAGATTGTCCTTATTCTGAATACTGTTATTTTACTATTTTCTGCCTGACTCCACAACTTTTATTTTGATCTGTTTCAGAGGCCTTAGTGAATCCAAACTCTTATGCAACAAGTTAAAATTTACAGACTCTGACCTTTAGAAAGAAAGAAAGAAAAAACCCATGTGAAAATGCTGCTCTTTCCCTCCAGCATCACCTTTTCTATATGAAACCTAGATGCAAAGTTTGAGGTTTTTTTTTTTGTTGTTGTTGTTGTTGTTGTTGTTGTTGTTGTTGTTGTTGTTGTTGTTGTTGTTGTTGTTGTTGTTGTTGTTGTTGTTGTTGTTGTTGTTGTTGTTGTTGTTGTTGTTGTTTTGTTTTTTTTTTTTCCTGGGTTTTTTTTTAAGTAACAGGAATCTGAGGGGGTAATTACTGGGTAATTGATATACTGCACTACAGAGCTACTGGGCTCACACAGCTGCTCAGAAAAGCAGGATAGCCCCCTTTCCTAGTAGTATTTGGTAAATTCACAAAGCTGCCACAGCATCAGCTGGTCATTTTGGCAGGGTTTGGTGGGTATTCTAGACCAAAAAGCACATACAAATTAAAATGGACCTATTTTGGATGTGCACTTTGCCAGAGTGCTCCTGTAAGTCTTCTCATTTCATAACACAAGGCCTCTCTAACCCAGCCATTAAATAATCATATAATTAAAGCCTTTGTTCATTATTAGGCCATTAAATGTGTTCTGCCTCCTGCAAAACTAAGGAAAAGGCTATGGGAAGCTCTATGAGAAATAACTTGGAGAAACCCAGAAGTCCTTTTGTAGTTGTGCTGTACATGTCCTCATATGCAAACACTCGGGGGCCACATTTTATTAAACAGCATTGGGGAATATTCTGCACTTGATTTGGTACATTTAACTGGAGTAAGCACTGAGCCTGCCTCACTCTTGCAGTAAGACTTCTATCATGTTGGTTCAAATATGAGATGTTAACAATTCTATTTTATGTGCTTTTTGTAGGCTTTCTGCTACTCTTGTCAGATATTTTTGAGTTCTGTGGGTTTTTTTCAGTCTAGCCAAGAGTTTCTGAAATGCATCCCCATAGGATGGAATGAGGGAGGGGCTACTGCTAAGTGCTCTCAGCTGTTGTGGGTGGGACACGTGCCCTAATCTTACAGGACCACAGAATGAAAGTCTTTAGAAATAGGGAACTCAGCTGCAGCCTATTCCCTGGTGGCAAACTGGTATGTTCCTGTTAGTGGTTGTCACCTTTTGACCATGACGCCTAAAAATTAGAGAGAAATAGAAGAGAAGGGGGTTTAACAGGCTTGTATTGGAGAAATGCTTTACAAGAATGATGAGCTTGTTTGATTTGTATGTAATGAGCACCAGGTGCCACACCATATGTGTAAGCTCTGTTACTCACCATCCCCAGTTTCAGGAAATTTGTTGTGTCTGGCCTCTTGTTTTCCTGATTCAGTTTATACTAAACTTCAGATGGGTGACAAAACAGCCCAATGACTTCAGATTCACTCTTTACCACTGCCCAGGAGAAGATAATATAGGTATACAGGTAATGATGCATTCAAGCAAAATACCTAGTGCTTGTAGATGTCTTTAAATTTCCAGATGTATATTTTGTTTGGTTTAAAGGCATTATATGAATGATACAATCTGCTATACAGAATGATACAATCTTTCTATACAGAAAATTATGTTTATGGAAATGCCTGTATCTTATATCTTTTAGAATATCTTTCTTGGCATCTAAATACAGAACAACTTCATTTTTACTGAGATGACGTGGTCATGAATAGTGAGATATCAAGCACTAGAATAGATAATGACCCATATGTAAGAGTTGCCTTTAGATATACAGCCATGTTTACAGAAATTATGGGAAGGCTTCATGCGCTTCAGTGCAATTTACTAAATACAATGTGGGATGAAATTGCTGTTGTTGGAGCACAGGACATCTTTAGAAATGAGTAGCTTGGGGGAGGAAAGCCTTATGTATTCACCTGCAACAGAAAGCATTAGTAAATTTAGATGACTGTTCTCTTGAAATAATTTGCAAAATTGCAATACCTTTGACAGTGAATTCTAGTTAATTGCTTTACAATAAGAGAGTGCTTGTTTTTCCAGGAACAACTCCCATATGAGCCTTTGCTAATAAAGTCTTGCTGATTTCTGTCCAATTTCTTCACGTGTTCTGTCATGTCATCAGCTTCATTTCTCCTCATCACATCTTCTCCATGGCAGTACCTCACAGCCTTTTCTGTGTTTCAGCCCTGTTTTCTGATGAAGTTGTTTAACTTAGTGTTTTGTAATTGCTCCCCAATAAGCTCTTGTGTAGAGGGGACAAAACAGCACATATTCCTGCTAGTCCAGGGTGAGCCTGTCCTCAGCATGAGCAGCCAGAATTGATGCCGTGAGAATGTACAGTCCTCTGAGCATCTCCTTAATGGGGACAGAATTTGGCTCTGGCTTTTGTGAAATCTTTAGCAACAATCTTTCTGATAATACTGCCTGTCTGTTGAGAGTAACTGGCCAGCAGAATCAAAGGAACAGGCAGAGGCACAAGCACAAAAGAGTCATTTCTTTAGGAAAGCAGGCTAAAAATAATTTGGCCTTTAGATATCTGCAATATGTCACAAATGCATGCCATGTTACCACACAATTCCTATTCCTCTCTTCCATCCCCAGAAAAGTCTGTGTGTGTATACACACATGTATTTATTTCTTAAACGCGGTGAAGTATTCAAGGGTCTCTCTGTAATGTTATCCAAAGCATCAGTGCATGCTGAATTTAAAAATAAAATGAATGCAATTTAACTGTGAAAAACCTGCAATTAATTTATAAAATATCTGCTGAAATGGAAGAATACTTCTTCCAGGGGAAGTTGTGAACACTTAATGGAGAGAGCTAATAGGATTGGCCCAGCATAGTTGCAACTAATAGTGTGCAGTGGGATTTTCAAAAGCACTAAGGGAAAAATACTTTAATAAAACTTCCATACATAATCTTCTCATTGTTGCTAAGCTTCCATGATATGAACATTCTAACTCATGTTAGGAAATATTTGCCTTGCTAGACTTGTGTTTTCAGACTGTGAAACTAGAAATTCAGATTTGTAAAGCACTGATGTTTTCCATTACACCTTCCATAGGTTGTACTGTTCTATAAATCACTGTAAGCCTAACATAGGTAGACATACAGATATCTGAATATCAAACCAAAGCAATTCTTCATTGCATTGAACAATTAATGAAGCCTTTTGGGACAGCTGTTTATGAGGCCTTAACACAGTAAGTGGTATAATTTGGCTGCACAGGAAAAGCAGTGTGTTCTGGCATTTCTGCAGGGGGGAGGGTGTGCCCGTGTAGAGGTGTCCAGGTCAGTCTGTACAGTGCTCGTGCTGGCTGGGAAAGAAGCAGGGTCCAGGGCTTACGTAAGTGCTCTATTTCATGACAATTTAGCTGGTTTCCATGGAGATAATTATGTTGTCACAAACTAAGGGTAAAGATTTCAAGTGCAAGATAAATAGGAGGAGCACATGGACTTCCAAGCAATAAAGATGTCCTTCTTTTGCTCTGTTGTAACAAAAGGCAACTATAATCACAGCAGTGAAAGAGTGAGCTGTCTTTGCGATAAACATTGTTAGCATTCAGTATATCAACACCCTGTATTTCATACTATGCCTCTCAATACCTTTTGCTTTATGATCATGCTTTCAGTGGATAATAGTTTTCACCAGTTACACTAGAGTGGGGCCAACCCTTTAGCTGGAATAAATCAGCCCAGCTGGACTGCAGTCAATGAAACTGTGCTAAATTAAAGCTGAATTAAGCTGTGCTGAATTAAACCATTTGGGAATTTGACTTAACATTGTTCACCTACCCTGCCAAGTGATCAGGTCAATAATACAAACAACAGAAGAGAGATACCTGATGTATTATTTTTTTTCCTGAAAGTAGTTATTCCCTTCAACCCTCTGAGTTGTTCAAGACAATAGTTTGGTCAAGCTTCGGCCCAACCAATTCCTTCCTCTAAGGGTGTTTTGTACTCCCGTGTTTTAATCAGCATTCTGGTTAATTAGTAAGGTTGCACTTGGAATTCTTTTTTATTACTCCTTTCCTTCCCCCCCACCCCCCACCTTTCCAGCCATAGGCTTATATAAGTTAATGACAAATGCTTGTTAAAGAGTTGGATGTCAAGTTTCCCAAGACTACTAACAGTGCTGGTCTGTGAAACTCTTGACTGAAATTGCTCTCAATTTTTAAACTGTTGACAGTACTGGAAAAGAGTCCAAATAAAGCCTGAGTGCAGGCATTTATGTATACTAGAAAATAAACTGCAGGTGAGTCAAAGCGTGTTTGTCATCTGTAGAGCCACATCCATATGGTACAGATTTGTTAGCTATTGGTTGTGCTGTTAACTTGTTGGCCTTGTAAATCACATCTAACATCAAAATAACAAGGAATATCCCCTTTGAGTGGGCAATATGCTCAGTTTTTTAAATTTAGAAGCCACTCAACACCATTACATGCAAATTACTTGATACGTGTTGTTGATTGTGGTTCTAAATGTTAACAGTACCACTGAGTTGCCTGAGCACAGGCTCCCTGTGTCACCTGCTGCAGGGCTGTCAGAGCTGATCCTGGCTTTAGGAAGACCTTCATAAGCTGGGAGTGTAGAAAAGATAGCTCAGGAGATTGTAATGTAAAGACACTCTTCTCAGCGGGGTGATTATTCGTACTCAGTGGGTGATCCATATTGTATTCATAGAATTTATATTTTCTATATAATGCTTACTTATGCATTAAATATGTTAGTAATAAGTAAATATTAGAAGGTAAGGAGTGATATATGCATTACATAGGTAGCAGACTTAGACTATAAATACAAGTTGAGACTCTATCTTTTATTTCCTAATTCAATGGCACTGCCTCAGTTGTGCTTTGTTTGGCATTGACAAAAGCTTTTGTAATTTTACACTGAATCTGAGAGTTCTAGCTTTCTTTCTGTGGTTTCACGTTACTTGAGTGAGAAAGAAGCCCTGGACAGTGCTGCTCTCTGTGGGAGCCTGCCTGTGGGGGCTGCCCCACTCCCCAGAGGTGCTGGGAGCCCAGGCTGTGAGAGCAGCATCCACGACGTCTTTCTCCTCCAGAGCAGAAGTCCTACCCATTCATATTATTCTCTCACTCTGCCACCTGCTTTTAATCTGTGAGTGAGGCTTATTGCTCTTGTGGATCTCATCTGCTTATTTTATTTGCTTATTTTGCTTATTTTGTTTTATTTAAATTTTATTAGCTTATTTGCTAAATTATATGGTAATTAGAAGGAGAGAATAGAGACATAACAATAAGCAGAACATTCCTTTGCATTTTTTTCACTCAGTTGTTATATCCTCTTTTCACTGTGTATGTCTTCTCCTTTTTTTTCAGTTTTCTTTTTTCTTCAATATTATGTCTTGAAGCCTTTGAGCCAGGATGCTGTATTTTCCATCCTACAGGGATTTTTTTATTAATTTTCTAATGAAAGATTACATATTTAAAAAACCTTCCAGTTTTCTTTACAAACTAGACTAAAGCAGTGACTCAGAATGAAGCACTAAGCTCTCAGAATTATACTTTTCAACCAGTACAGCGGCGGAATGTCCTACCATTTAAAGCAGCTCAGTTTTTCTGCCCATAGCTTAGTTATACTGTAAAAATGAACTTGGGAATACTCAATACCATAAGAACTGAGTGAACTTCTATATAACACGTTTCTAAAATTGTTGAGGATTTTTTTTCTGTTGTGAGATTTTAATATATGCATTTCCAAAATTACCAACTAATCTGTGGTAGAGGTAATTGAAACCTGGCCTTGCAGGCACTGAACATTGAGGAAACCCACGTTATGTATCTTATCCTTCTGAATTTCCAGTGGGGTTTCCAGTACTTGCCACATGAGAAAAGAACAAAGGTCTCAGCTGCATTTCTTTGTGTCTGAGTTTGAACTTATAAGCCAGGCATATCCCAGAGAGACACTTGCTCACGTTAGGGTTCCAGCCATTGCTGGGTCTGTTAATGAGCTGGGATGGCAGCCCTGATGGGGCAGGTTCAAGGCATTGTTTATATGATAAAGCACCAGAATATTTTCTGCTTGTAGAATCTGTGGTTATATCACAGAGTGGCACAACTCGAGGGCAGCCAGAAATGCCTTGCTAAAGATAAAGGAAAGAGCCTGTTAGTTGCAGGGAGGTCTTTTAGCAGAGCTGAGGGAAACCTATGGTATATCAGCTCTTGTACAGGTTTTGCATTTCAGATCATTTTTTTACTACATCTCTTCTTCAAGGAATACATAAACCAGAAAATGTGTGCAAAATCTCTGTATCCTAAAATATACTTCTCAGATTTTAAGAATCTGAGATTTTTACTCACATATACTGCAAATGACAAGAGGGCAAGATATACTGACCATCAGTATGAAAATGGTGCACCTCTGTTCCATCTCCAAAGTAAAAGCAAAAGCAATTTCAGAAGCTGTAGTTTGTCCTTTAAAATGCACAAAAGACAGATGTGGTCATTCACTTCTATGCCTTTGTGACTCCCTGGCATTTAAAGATGTTGTTTCTCATCCAAGATTTGATGCTAATACTATGAAATCAGGTAAATTCTTTAATGGTGGTCGCTGTTGTGTCTACTACCGTTAGACAGGGATATCTATCAGACCTTCAGGTTATTTAATCCTATTGAACATCACTGTGAGATGTAATAATTGATTTATACAATGATCTCTGGCTAGCATTTATACTGTCTACCAAAGGATTCCTGGGTCCTAACACTTGTATTGAGAGAATTTCAAAAGGCTCATGGGGGACGGCAATAACTCAGATGATATCAAAAGGCGATTTCAGTGCCTGGGAGTCTGGGATAGTTTGCAAAGTGCTCTAGTGTCCTCAGAGGTCAAATTAACCACAACGTGTTGTATAGCTGCTGTTAGTTGGGTTGCAAATCAAATGCCCTTCCTTTGGTAGTGCTTCAGAATGGAACATTTTGTGAGAGTGTTCATCGAAGCTTTCCAGTAAAGACAATGACTTAAAAAAATAAATCTTTGAAAGGGTTTAACCTTTCATGGCAAGAATGTTTTAATGGTAGTTCTTCCCTTTAGAAGCTTATTATGGAAATATAGGCTCAGGAGCTGTTCTTTGCTTTTGCCACAGCTATTTTATTCATCAATAAAATTTAAAATTCCATGTACTATGCTAAGTTTGCAATGGGATGGTGGAGGAGAGGAGCAGCTATAATGTCATGCTTGAGTCATTAGAATTATACTTTCCCTTGTCTGTTATTTTTCTTACAACAACAGGAAAGTGTCAAACTGAGAATAAATAGGCAGCAGTGTCAAGGCTTGTCACTCTTACCAGCTCTAGCCAGGGTAAGCTTTCAGCTCCTGGTGGTGTTTTCTCCCCGCCTTCACCATCCACACTGCTTTCACTGGAGACAAAATGCACTTTTTTCCTTTTTTAATTTTGGATGCTGAGAAATTGTGCCAGGTTGAACTGGCAAAGAGCTAAGTGCCACAGCAGGGAAGAAGATTCATAAATGATGAAGACACAATCTCTTAAACTCCCTAGCTCACAGGTGTTTTGTTATTAATGAAGCTGAAAAAGATGCTCCAAATTATGTCTCCTCCTTGTCATGAGAGCTCTGGCAGCTCTTTGTGACTGAAAGATCCTGCTCTTGCAGGTGTGTGGGATAAACTTGCAAGCCAGAATGGAGAAACAAGAGAGAGAAAGAAAAACATTCACATACCCAAGGGATCCTAGAGTTGGGAGAGAAATTATAAAACCCTCAGTCAGTGCATAGCGAATGTATTCTGTCAATATATGGGAAAAGAGATAACTACAAACTTCATCTCCATGCATCTTATTTATCCCTCCAGCCCACATACACCTGGCAGCAAAGAGAATTGTCATCTGGTCTGTAACCCTACACTGACATCCTTTCTAAATCCCTAAGCAGAGCAACCTAACGGCTAAACAGGATTTTTAGAGTTTTGCGAGCTCTTTTCCAAAAACCAACAGTGATGACATCAAAGCCTTGGAATAAAAGCACAAGGTTTCCTTTTTCATTTTTTTTTCATCTTTTGCCCCCAATGTGTTAAGACCTGACTTATGGAAAATAATAATATTATGCTGGGGTTTATTGCCTTGTTATGGAAGAATGAAGTTCATTTTTGCTTTTTATTGACACCATCTGTTTTTTTTCTGGCAAGACACCCCCAAATGGTAGGATCCTACATATAAATGGCTGGTCCTGAGGTATGCAGGCTGTACTAACCATTAGTTACTCAAGAATTCTGGTTGGATTTTTTTTTTTTTTTTTTTATAGCCTGACAAAACAAAC
>VZUA01105650.1:39010-55550 GCA_013401035.1 Horornis vulcanius
TTCAGAGAAAAGGATTTTAGTTTTCTTCAATAAGTTTTGAAAGAGGTGCTAAAACAAATTGATATTTAGTAATTCACTAGGAAGATGGTGCAACACATAAACATTTAATTCTGCTTTCAACAAAACCAATGGCAAGTTTCCCACTGACTACACTGAGGCAGAATCTGACATTGGATACTTGACCTTCTGTCTTCTAAAGGCAAAGAGTTTTTCAGTGAATATAATGAACACAAATGGACCCACTAGAACAGCTGTACAACATTCAGGAACTAAGAATCTCAGTACTCCTTGTACTTAATTAAGAACCAACAAGAAAAAAATTACATGTCATTTGCTCTGCTCAAGGAAGGATCAGATTAAATTGTATTTTCTCAAAGCTTTTTTTAGAATAATGACTCAAATATCATTCTTCGATGCAGTTGAATAATCAATACTGCTACTGTTTCCATTTGTTGTACTCCAAAGGGTAACATGGGTAAGCAAATGAAAGAAGGCTGTCAATACATGTGTCTATCTGTTCAATACAGTACAAGCTGTATGTGCAGGTGTGTGTAGAGATGCAGACTGTGTGCATGCATGTATGTGTATTAAAATAACATGTGAATGAAAAGACATAAGCATTTGCTAATGATCTTTAGGAAATGGGCTCAGTCATACCAATCACTCTGAGCTAGAAGAAAGCATATTTACCCCTAGGATAAATACACATTTCTGGAGTGAGGTTCACTAACATTCTNATTGAAGCAGAGGAGAGAATAAAATCCTGTTGTCCCATCTCTGATGGGGGATGTCTGGATTAGACAGAACAGCATCTCCAAGACTATATTTGGCTTTTGCATGTGAAGGAAATCTGTGGGAGGAGCCTATGGAGGAGAAAGTAAGAAATCCAGTCTGTTGTCCAGGAAGAACTGCAATGAGCTAAACCCTCCCCTGCACAGCCACATCAACATGCAGCTCTTTCAAGCCATGCTCAGGGCCCCACCTGGTAGCTCCTGCAGGCTGGTCACAGTGAGGACCTGTGTGCCTCAATGTCTCATGTGTCTCAAGCTGGGGTTGCAGATTTTGAGGCTTTATTAATGATTTTGTCTAGTTGGTTTTGTCCCATGTTTCAGTTCAAATTAAGCCTCTAGCTTGCTGCTGAACTGGCCACAAAAGTATTTCTGTTGGACTATCTATACATTGGGAATCATACTGGTGTTTTGAGATACACAGATTTCAAATGCTGATAGTTGTTAGCTGAATATACAAATATCACTGATACAAATACAACTGAATATACAAATATCACTGTCACTTTGTCACAAAAAACCCCCACCTCTTAGAGTTCTTACCATGTCATAAAAGTCTGGTTATTATAGTTTTTTGCTTTATAACCTACAAGAACAATATTGTTTTGCAGTGATTATCCAAGATAGCCTGTTGAAGAAAAGCACAGGTTAAGCATCTCTTGCTGGCAGGCTTGTACGTACCTTGTGGATGCACAGAGCCCCTGGAATAAGCTTAATACAGCTTCTGGTGAGAAAGCAGAATGTTTTATGTCACCCTTCAACAGCTTTTCTTACCCTACATTTTTCACTGCTGAGAATTTCTTTGTGCCCCTCTGATTCCATCTTGCTGCTGAAGCAGAACAGGAACACAAGAAGCAATCTCCTTCTACACCAATAACAACATGGAAGAGGAAAAATCTCAGCCCAAAATATCATTTTTGTAATAGTATATATAAGAAGAGTTTGCAGTGAATAATCACCTTGGATTTTTTGTATAATTTTGGATTGATTTTTTTTTAACAAACAATTACTTGCAAAATTTTCCAAACCAAAACCCATCAGTTTTTCCCCAGGTAATTCTTTTTGTTGGTAGAAATGTATCATTGCCTTTGGCAGAGTTTGAGTGTGTTCACACTTGCCTTTGCACGGCTACTTGAGCTTTCTACAGCAGTAGCAGGTAAGATGAGGGTCAGTGACCAGAAATTGGGGTCAGTTTTCCAGATATCACAATTACATAGCTCAATCACTATCTCTCTCTAGAATGTTTCATCTAAAGACAATAAAGTTTATCTGCCTTTTAAAGCAAGGTCACTCAGTTTCTCCTGATTCAATCTCCATTGTGTGACTTTTTACACAAAGACCCAAGTAAGACTTGCTCACAGCTATTTAGCATGTGAGTGGTTGTAGTTTGATAGGAGGTGATTTGAGTATCTACAGAAAGTGGAAACAATGCTGAGTTAGTGCTCCAGTCCAGTGTCATCTTAATTTAAAGGGAAGGGAATTAAACCTGAAAAGAAGCTAGAATATTACAGCACAATTTTTCCAGTGGGAATTTGGATACAAGTCACAATAAATGTGTGCAATTAAGAAAGCATATTTTCCTGCTGTTAGGTGGGAGAGATTGATGCATGAAGTAATTGGATGACGAATAAAACAACAGCAAAGAAACACTTGTTCAAGTGTTGTGAAGTAATGGGGAAAACAGAACTCTCCCTGCAGTGCTGTAATGTTTGACCTTTTCCTTGGGGAATTCCCAAGCCCTGGCCCTGATCCTCATGGAGGATGGCAGAAGGCTCCACTGGGAGCTGGTGCACAGGGAACTGCTGCAGCCAGCCAGGGGTGGAGGGCACAGGCAAAGACAGGGCTGAAATATCCGTGTGACTGACTCAGAGGGGACCTATGTAGCCAGCTCCTGTTCATGTGCATGCTAGTCTTCAGAGGAGTCAGAATTTTTCACAGAAGTTGGAAATTACTTCAGAGCCCTGAAATACAGTCATTTGTGGCATCAGAGCAGTGAGAAACAGCTCCTTGCCATTGCTGTCCAGATGATTTGTGCTTTTCATTACAACAGTATGATAATAAAATCAGAGTCTGGAGAAGGAAAATGACAGACAAAAGCAGACGCTTGCCAGTAGTGTGGTATGACAAAGTCTCTTGTTCTGTCTGGAAATATAAGTGTTTTACATCAGTAGAAAGCTATTTAGTTCATTCTCATTAAATTTATTGGTAGGGTGACTTTATATAGGTCTGACAGAATGATTCGGTAAAGCTGGCAACTGCATTTTTCTAAGTGTCTTTTGTTCTAACACTGAAATAGCCCACAAGAAAGTAAACCTGGCTTTAGTGGTCAACTTCAGCAATTAGTGGGAGAAAATAGCCAGAAGATGCTGAGGTCAGCAAAGCAATTCCTTTGTTGGTTAATCACACCTTTATGGTAAGACACTAAAAGTCTGAGAATGTGTTACTGCAGGATTCAAGCTCCAGTACTTTTCTCTGTATTTTAAGGATCTATATTAGGGAAACAAGAAACACAAGAAAAAAAAAAGTTGCATGATTAAGTGGTTTGGGTAGAGGGGAGAGGCTTGACCGTTGCTTAAAAGAGAATAGTAAGAAATTGAAATTTAGAAAAGGTCAATTTTTTTATTTTTTATTTTTTTTCAATGGAAAAAAGCTGACGTTCAGCTCACTGCAATTTGACACATTCATTTGCAGGAAAACACATGAATGAAAATCACAGCAGGGTAAAACTGCTTGAGAGGGGTGTTTAATGAAAGGATATCTTCACAAGCAGAGACAGAAGATGGGCCCCTTAGGTAAACATTTATAATGCAATAGAGTAATAACTCAGGAGCCAGGGGCAGAGTGCTCATGGTTTTATATTGCACATGATGGAAGCAGATCTTACAGCATACCATGAGTGATGGAGGGTAGAGGTGTCTGGCTTTGTGCTAAATCTCCTGTGGCTCTTTTAGTGAACAGTAGCAGTTCCTCCTTCCATCCTGGGAATCCCCAGGGAATGGGGACCCAAACCTCTGGCACAGAGATAATACAAGGCCATGCCTTGCTGCAGCACAGCAGGAACAGGGCTGCTCAACCCTGTGGCACTTCAGCCCCAGCAGGGTGGCATTTTGGAGAGCAGTAAGGTGGTCCAGCCTGGCCTCACTCCAGCCCTTGGCTTTTGTTCCCAGATACTGCTTTTCTTGCTCACTGCTCCATGTCTGTGCCCAGATCCTAAGGGACATTTGTTTCAACAGGAAAGCCTGATAGCCTGATCTTTTGAGAATAAATAGCTTTTCTGGTTGGTATCCTGAAATGAGCAACAGTGCTGGTGATTATGCAAGGCTGAGAGAGGGAACACACACCTGAGCATGGGCCACAGGAGCATCTTTTACAGCATCCACAGATACTGCAGCAGTACCCAGAATAAGCTCCAGAAGCAAAGACTGAGCTAAGTTAATGCTGGATAATTTCTTGCTGCATATTAAAATGTCCCATTTAATTTAATATTCAGTGTCCTGTGGTTTTAGGGCTTGGCAGAGGAAGGCTGGGAGAAGCATCAATAGTGTTTTGCTGTAAGTTGGGGTATGGTGCTGTATGGTGTCATTTAAACGTTAGGCCACTTCTACTGAAAGGAAAGCAGAAGTTATCTGCTTCTATTTGAAGAAGAATATGGAAGACTACGAAGCACCAGATAGAAAATGAGGACTGGTGAGTGCTCTGAACACACTAAGCATTATATAGCAAATACTCTAATGGCCACATGATTACTCAAGTGTTGAGTTTTGCAAGATTTTGTTTCTGGAACTTTATTCAAATAAGTAGGGGAAAAGTACAGTAGGGTATGTTGTATAACGGGGCTGAAAATAAATACTTCTCTTGCACCATTTCATAATAGTTTAGTTTACAAAGAAGATTAAACAAACTGAAATCTATTTAAAAATAACAAGCATATGTCTAAGAAAGTAATTGCCCATACTAGAATCAGACTAACAAAATAGTTTCCATTTGTAACTGCATATGCCACCAAATCCTTGTAATTTTCATAGTAATCTGAAAACTGAGTCATGACCACTTCAGAAATATCTTTGTCTTCACTGAGTTTACAGAAAACCATAATGAGTTTAAAACCACTATTTAAAACCTGAAACACATGGGTTTTTTCAGAATATTGGAACTGGAAGGCAGTTAAAACTACAGTTCTTGTTTTTGTTTGTTTGTTTTTCCTTATTTTATCTCTGTGTAGTATGGCCTGCTGCTTACTAAATATTATGACTAAAGACAGCTGTGTTTATTTCTTTTTTTAAAAGAAAGGAGCAGCTAGAAAAAACTCCTTTTTATCTTTTAATTCACACTTAAAAAATGTAGTGAGGTCCTTGTAGTCTTAGTAGCTCATAGGCTACTATAAAGAGAAAGAGAAAGAAATCTCCAGCATTCTTTTAAACACTTTCCAAGTTATTCCAATATAGAAAAACGTAGCAGATCGGTCACTAGCCGTGAAATGCAACTGACAGGAGTTTGTTTAAATGCTAACAATCATTAATGCCTGTTAAATAATCGGGCATACACAAATAATCCACTTTTTTCTATACATGATGACACATGGGCTAATGTGTACTCTGAGGTTTTCATCACCCTAGTTAATCTCTTTATCCCTGTCCTTCTGCTTAAAACATCTCAGGCACATTCCACCTAAAGCTCTTCTAATAGAAAACATCAGATTAGGGTAATGAATGAAAGACAGTGCTTCATTGACCCTGGCAGAGTTACTTTACTTCCATTTACTTTCAACAAACGCTTGATTTCCATATATGGATTTTTTTGTATATATATCTTGGACTCTGAGCAACGCTGTTACCTATTCATGAAACATTTTCAAAAGACTTCTGTTACCCTTGCATTATGGATTTTTGTAGGAAATAAAACACCCTGCAGCATTAACAGAGAATGTAATTCTGACCACAGAGGCCTTTAGGAGGCTTCAAAAAACACAGGCAGGACATTACAGTCTCCAATGAATGCTCCAGTTTCTACTTTTTTTTCATATAGCAGTGCAGTGCTTCTGTATTTATTAAATTTACCAAATGCCTTTTAAAACATATTCTCGTATTCAGAAACACAAGCTTCCTTGTTAAATTTTGGTGAAGAATTATTTTGTCACAGTACAGTCCACCCAGAATAAGGGGTAATGGCTCACTGTGCTGTCCAGGAGCTGGGCAAATTTACACAGTTCAAATTGTTACTCTTTGCCTTTCTTGGAGAATAAATCAGCATTCAGTGTTTTGGAGAGTGACTGGCAGTCCTCTCAGCCTTAGCCCTAGACAATGGACCTTCAATCTGTCGATCTCTGCTTGCCTGCAGGTTTCCACCCATCACTGCCTGGAGCAGCAGTATGGAAGCAGCTAATTTTACAGCCTCAGGTCCTTCCTATCCTTTGTGCATGCCCAGGATGGCTTTAAAGTCAAGTTTTAAAAAGCCAAATTGCCAGCCTGTGGCAAGTCTGTCCTCTTGATAAGTACAGGGTCAGGGGTGGGTTCCACGTTACCCACTGCCAAATGCTCTGGCGCTGGAGCTTGTGACCATGCTAAAACACCATCAGAGCCAACCAGCTCTGAGGCCACCAAGCAGCAGAGATTGGCCATTGGGCTCCTGGGACTTCTGGAGTAAGGAGAAGACTTAAACACAGTCATGATTTCAACCACCAACCAAATTAGACAAGTTGTAGGAACTTGTCTGCAGTTAGTTTGAAAGCACCTCCTATAGTTGCAACTTTTAACATCATCTTCTGACATCGACTGTCTTGATCTGGAGGAAAGCATTGCCCTAACAGCCAGCTCTATGGTGTGCTGGGATGCTCACCTGTGCTGCAGCCCAGCCCCTTTGCTGCCTGTGCTACTTGCAGCAGAAGGCTTGACTGGAGGTGGTGGGACAGCACTCTCCTCATTCCAGCACACCTCAGCTTGCCCTGACTTTTAAAAAAGCTCACCAGCTTAATTTTTATTGGAGAAGCATTGAGAAATTAGAGGATGAGAAATTTCTCTTCTCTTTGTTGGTCTCCACCAAAATTCACGCTCCTCCTACGCNAAGCTTCCTTGTTAAATTTTGGTGAAGAATTATTTTGTCACAGTACAGTCCACCCAGAATAAGGGGTAATGGCTCACTGTGCTGTCCAGGAGCTGGGCAAATTTACACAGTTCAAATTGTTACTCTTTGCCTTTCTTGGAGAATAAATCAGCATTCAGTGTTTTGGAGAGTGACTGGCAGTCCTCTCAGCCTTAGCCCTAGACAATGGACCTTCAATCTGTCGATCTCTGCTTGCCTGCAGGTTTCCACCCATCACTGCCTGGAGCAGCAGTATGGAAGCAGCTAATTTTACAGCCTTAGGTCCTTCCTATCCTTTGTGCATGCCCAGGATGGCTTTAAAGTCAAGTTTTAAAAAGCCAAATTGCCAGCCTGTGGCAAGTCTGTCCTCTTGATAAGTACAGGGTCAGGGGTGGGTTCCGCGTTACCCACTGCCAAATGCTCTGGCGCTGGAGCTTGTGACCATGCTAAAACACCATCAGAGCCAACCAGCTCTGAGGCCACCAAGCAGCAGAGATTGGCCATTGGGCTCCTGGGACTTCTGGAGTAAGGAGAAGACTTAAACACAGTCATGATTTCAACCACCAATCAAATTAGACAAGTTGTAGGAACTTGTCTGCAGTTAGTTTGAAAGCACCTCCTATAGTTGCAACTTTTAACATCATCTTCTGACATCGACTGTCTTGATCTGGAGGAAAGCATTGCCCTAACAGCCAGCTCTATGGTGTGCTGGGATGCTCACCTGTGCTGCAGCCCAGCCCCTTTGCTGCCTGTGCTACTTGCAGCAGAAGGCTTGACTGGAGGTGGTGGGACAGCACTCTCCTCATTCCAGCACACCTCAGCTTGCCCTGACTTTTAAAAAAGCTCACCAGCTTAATTTTTATTGNTGAAAGATATACTTGATCCCTGCCTTAATCTCTCTGACTCACTTGTCCCCAAACCAGTCCATGTACCTATGCTTTGAGCTTTTCTTTTTTCATCTTCATTATGTAAAGTATCTTCTACAGAAAAGAGAATGTTTCTGGGAGAAAGTTAACTGTGAAGTACAGCTAAGGGTTCTTTGAGTAAGAGCTTGGTGCATTTAATTCCATACAGCTATTCATCTCTGCACTGTGCCTCACAGATAAAAACATTATCCTTATAGACATATGGTGGCAAAATGTGGATGAAATATGATGTAAGTATAAACATGAGAGGACAAAGAAATACAAGAAAATCAGGTACTGAGAATAGACACATATTCATGCCTTAGAAATGTAAGAAAACAAGAAAGGAACAGTTTTATTTAATGAGTTTATATGGTTATTAAAATGTGACTAGGAAAAAAAAGTTAAAAATGGTGATTTATTGTACCAACAGCTTTCTCCAGATAGCTAGCAATGAAGGGTGAAGTATATCTCAACTGCTACCAATATGTTATTAGTCTGCTTACAAATTTAACAATTTAATTGCACAGCCCTGCATCAGCTTGTCTCTTTTAAAAATAATCACATTGAAGGTAAGAATGAAACAAATAATTTCATGTTGTTAAATGATTCACCAGGGTAAAAGTCTAAGGTCTCCTGAATGCAGCAGAAATACAGAGAAATTACAGGAAAGACTAACACATAAATCCATCTTCTTGATGAGGTCACGTTTAGTGGCCCTCCTGCATGGGTACCAGTGTATTAGGTAAATCCTTCAGGTCTTCTAGGCCAGTGGAGCTCTGCATTATTGATGTCTGGTGCTTACATCAGCTTTTTGTCCCTTCTCCTGTCAAATTCAGCCTTCTATTAAGCAGTCAAACCGGCCACTCACTGAAAGCCTTCTTCTTGTGAGAAGAACCAGATCACAATTGTGTGATGTAGAAAACATCTACCTAGACTGGAAACATTGTCCTTTCCATGGAGAAAAACCCATCAAGCTCAGAAGGGCCAGCACATGATACCTTTTATTTCCCTCTGCACCAAGTGCTGCAAACACATGGCAATGCTACCATTTGTTTCAGTGCACAGTTCAAAAGTGCTTTACACTCTGCAGTTGTGAGGGGAGGATTTTTTCTTCCATGGTAAGTGACTGATCTCAGCATAATGTGATATTGCAGCATTTTTTGCAATATGAGCTTTTCCTCCTTCTACTCCTTCAGCCAAATTCTTAAAAAGTTCAGTGGAAGACACCTGCAGAAAACATCTTCCCCCCCTACCCTTTCCCCAGTTTAGAAGAAACAAATTACAGTAAGTTAAAAACACCTGAACAAATGGCAGTGGGAGTGCCTGTTGCCCTCTCTCCTGTCTCCTGCCATGGCTGTGTCTGCACTGTGCATTTTAGCTCTTACCTCTGATCTCTTCTGCTCACTGATAAGGTGTTTAGAAATTAACCAACAGCATTTGGTCATCTTTCTCTTGCTTCTTTTCAGCCACAGAGAGCTGTGTCTGGTCCCCAGGGTCTGAGTGGAGGGAAGGCTGCATGGTCACAGTGTACTTCACTGCTTTGCCAAATCATCTGTGTGATGCAGGACAGCTGCCAGGCTGCCTCCACCCCTGCAAATATACCTCCAAGGAAACTGTCACACAGAATGAGAAACAAATTTATGACTCAGTGAGACTGAAATGAGGGAATTTACTCTGAGGAAGAGCCACATCCATTGCAGAGTACTCCAGACTCAACTTTAGTCACTGTGCAGTGGCTGATGGATGGTCAGGTTTAAGCTGCTTCTTTCCCCACACCTTCACCTTACCTTCACCAACTTGTCACAGGCAAAATGGTACAAAAAGACAGAGCTGACTCACTTTGCTGTATTCAGTGCACAAACAAGGTCCTGTCAGATGGCAGTGTGAGAGCACCTCAGCCTCCAGCTTCCTCATGGCTGCCTGTGATGGACTATTTCCCAGGGGTTTGGCAAATGTCTGGGGCAAAGGAGGAACTCTTCTGGAAATGAAGTGAGGTGTGGAGGGAGAAAAGGACCAAGTGGGCTCCAAATACAACTTGGATCAAACCAACTTTAGTTGATCTTCTAGCTATGTTAGACAAGAGTGTGGTTACAATCTCAATGTGTTTGGGATATGTAATTTCTGCATTTCTGAGATGAATATGGGGCATCAATTCTTGAATATGTTTTTGTTGAGAACCTTGCTTGTGTAAAAAAATGGCAAGTTCAATAGACTAAATAGTCCCCAGAAAAGCACATTAGTTTTAACATGATTTTGTTGATCAGAAACTAAATTGTGAAGGGACACATATATAGTTTTTGTTTCCTCAATACAAATTCATTCAAGTAAATTCAAATAGATTTTTTTAAAAAAATCTCTCTCTTATCACTGAACTGAAAATCCATTATTCCTTATCTAAGTCTCTTCATTCTTACTTCTAATTTTTTTCCTCTTAGTTTTTTTTTTATGTAGATATGCTTTCTTATTTGGAAATAATAGTAATTACCCAGTTTCTCATGCCTCTTTTAATATGTGATAGTCATGTCTACAAATCGAAATTTACCTCCGAAAATGTGTGCAGGTCAGGAACCCTTTCTTTACTCCTGTAGTCATTTGTAATGGTTTGGCAGCACCTCACCTGTCTAGAAAGCAGATAGCACCCAACACTGGGCACCACCTGCCACAGGGCATAAGGACCTGGCAGGATATTGCAAGGATGGCAGTAGCTGGTTTCCCCCAGTCCAGCTGGCCCCAAAAGCATCTCCCTCTTTGGGCAACCCCTTGGGTGGGAGGTGAAAAGTGAACAAGTGAGCCCTGCCCTGGGAAAGGTCCCTAAGAAATGGCAGTGACTGAAGAGGTGCTTTGCAGCAGCAGTGACAATCCAAGTTTCTACTTGGCATTTGCCTGCCAGGCCCTGCCTAGTCTCTGGGCTCAGCTGATTTGTAGGTATCACAAATGGCATTGAAACAGATGGACATTAGTTCAGGCAGCCAAGACATCCTGTAAATCATGTCTCCCATAAACTCCGTCCAAGTCCATTTGCAGTCAATTTTGGGATTTTGGAATTTTGCCATAGACTTGGGCAGGGCTAGATGAAAGTCAGCTTCTGTGGGTGGAAAGGGGTGAGATTTACAGCCACCTTCCTTCAACATGTATCTGTCAGCAGCTGGGGCTACAGGGATATTTTATCACCTGTTCACAACTGCCCTGGGTTAATTTTCAAGGTGAGTCAGGGTGAAAGAGCATCCAAGATAATCCAGCTGGAAATATGAAGTGGAGTCATCACCAGAAGGATATGGCTTCTGTATTTTATCCAACACTAGATCAGGACTGTGCTTTGATGTGCACCATCAGTGCCTGCCCCCTTCTCCAGACCCAAGGGAAATTGTACCCCTGTCCTGCTACCTTGGTCCTACACCCATCCCTACATTCCCCTTCTCAGTGCCCTGAAGCCAATGCAGGGAGACTGTCAACTCCATGCCCTGTTTTATCTGCTTAAAATTCTGTAATAGTTATGAAAACAAATTATTAATGTGTATAAATAGGCAAGACAAACTGATGATTTTGAAACAAATGCAGAAGACTGAGTTTGTTTCCCCACTCCTGGTTTTAAGGAGTCAAGATGAGCACCCAGGCTACTCCTCCACCAGAACTGCTGGGAGTGAATCCAAACTCACCCCCTTCTCTCTCTCTCTCTTCCTCTTTTTATGTTGTTACATTCAAATTTCAGTCATAATCTGGATTTCTGCTTCTGTCTTGTCTCATGGCACTGAGATTTGAGAATTTTTAGGGAAATTTCTGCTGTGTTCTGCAACAGTTAATGATCAAGGAGACAACCAACTCTGTGGTTAAGGCAGGGTAGCACAGTCTGGGGAGCTGGCAGGTCAGCAGCCTTTGCCAAAGGAAGGCAATAAATACAGCTCCTCACATCTGTTATAACACTGAGATTGCCTGAGATCTCTACAGCTTTCTTGCTACAGTGGATTTCCTAAAAATTAACTTCATGCTGATCCACAGCACAGACAGTCTTGAGAACTGTCACTGAAAGGCACTGCAGGTCATCACAGATCAACCCAGGGCTGCTGTCCTGAGGCACAGAAAAATACACCAGCAGGGTCTCAAGGAGAGTCCCTGGCCCATGCCTCTGCTGGAAGTGGGATCATCTGTTTCTTGCTTAACATTTGTCCACCCTGTTCTGAAGATCTCCAATATCCAATGGTTTCCCAAGGTAATCTGTTTTGAGGCTTTATTAGCTTTAACATGGAAAAGCTGTTTCTAATATTGATCTGCATCTTTCCTGCTGGAGTTTGAACACAATGTTTCTTTTCTGAGCCTTCATGACCATAGAGAAATAAAAATCCCTCCTCTCTACAGCAGTCTTCTAGATATTAGAGGACTTTGATCACAAATTTGACACGGTTTTTAGGCAGACAGTTCAACATTTACTATTTCCTTGAAGATTATGTTTTTAGATTGCTAATAATTATTGCTGTCTTCTTAGTATCTTCCTGGAAGTGTGATGCCTAAATTGAATATTATGTCCTTTGTGAGGCTGTAGCAGTCCTCACTGTTGACTAGGTCTGAGAGATGACTCAGTCTGTGGTGCAAGCTATTTTCCCACTCATATATTCCAGGCTATGTACTTTTTCTCTCTGATAAAACATTGTTCAGCAATAATTGGGACCCTTTTTTGAAAGGCTGTTACATAAAGCACCTTCAATCTATGACTGATTACTGGCAAGGTCTTGGTAGCGGGGGGGTGCTACAGGGGTGGATTCTGTGGGAAGCTGCCAGAAGCTTCCCCACATCCCACAGAAACAATGACAGCTGGCTCCAAGAGGAACCCACCACTGCCCATCAGGGATGGTGGTAGAGCCTCTGGGGTAAGATATTTAAGAAGGGCAAAAACAATGGTGGAGAAAGGAGTGAGAATGCATGAGAGCAACAACTCTGCAGACACCAAGGTCAGTGCAGAAGGAGGGGCAGGGGGTGATGCAGGAGCCAGAGGAGAGATTCCTCTGCCCCGTGGTGAGACCATGGTCTAGCAGCTGTGCCCCTGCAGCCCATGGAAGGCCATGGGGGAGCAGAGATCCCCCCACAGGACCCCACCCTGGATCTGGTGGATGCACCTGAAGGAGTTCTGTGACCCTGTGGGTATCCAGTGACAGGTCAGGCTCCTGCCAGAACCTGTTGACTTGTGGAGAGGAGCCCACAATGAAGCAAGTTTGCTGGCAGGAGTTACGATCCTGTGGGCACTCACCCTGGAGCAGCCTGTTCCCGAAGGACTGCACCTCATGGTGAAGACCCACACTGGAGCACTTCATGAAGAACTGTAGTGTGTGGGAAGGACTCAAATTGGAGAAGCTGGTGCAGGACTGTTTCCTGTGAGTGCAACCCCACAGTGGAGCCAGGGGAAGAGTGTGAGGAATTCTTCCCAAAGGATGAAGGAATGGCAGAGACAATATGAAGAACTGACTGAAGTTCCCCACCCCACTGTGCTACTGTGGGGAGGAGGTAGAACAAATCTGAAGTGAAGTTAAGACCAGGAAGAAGGGAGGGAGGAAGGGAAAGTGAGATTTAGGATTTAGTTTTTATTTTCTCATTATCCACTTCTGATTTGATTGATAATATTTAAGGTAATTTTTGCAAAGGTGTGTCTGTTTTTCCAGTGATGGTAACTCATGAGTGATCTCTCCCCATCCTTATCTCAACCCATAAGCCTTTTGTTAAATTTTCTCTCCACTGCCCAGCTGAGGAAGGGAGTGCTAGGGTGGCTTTGGTGTCCAGTGTCCAGCCAGGGTCAACTCACCACAGTCCTGCTTGAAGTGACACCCTTCACTTGCATTTACTGAAACTCATCCTATTTTTTCATCCTATTTTTCCAGGTTGTCAGGATTGGTTTGAATTCAGGTGTTGCCTTTCCTCTGTTCTTCCCAGGCTTCTACCCCTCGTTGCACCACACCATCAAGTCACTTGACAGACAGAGACTGTATTTCACAGTCTGAGTCTTTAGTTAGGAACTGGACAAAATCAGGTCTGGGACAGAGCTGTTCTCTGTGCCACCTAGAGAAAACTCTCTGGGTGCATTTATTAACCAGTTTTGTGCCAACAGCTTCACTCATTTTACATGTCCACAGAAGGGATTAAGAGCATTTCTTACCCCTATATGCACCAATGAGCACTTTATTGGAGTGCTGGTATGGGTTCCAATCTCATTTGACAAAACTAGGTTTGGACCTGAGTAATGGACCTCATAATGTTATTTTTGAAAGTCCCAACCAAAACACAGAATGACAGAGGGCACCTTCTCTGTGAGCCTTTCTTGATCTTCAGACTATTTTTTTTGCTTCTCTTCTTGTAGCAGTCCTTCATGAGCATCAACTTAAAGTTAGTTCATGTTCAGTGACTGTAGTAATACAGCAGAGGATAATGGACAACACAGTCCACTGATGGGTCTTGGGGTCATGGTTTAGTAGTGGACTAGGCAGTGTTAGGTTAATGGTTGGAATAAATGATCTTAGAGGTCTTTTCCAATCGAACTGATTCTATGATTCTATGAGTACCAAGAGGGCTCTGTTACAGCCTGCAGAATGACATCTTTGTGCATGACTCCAGTGTATTTCTTGTGTACCCCAGAGAGAGCAGTAGTATTTTTTTTAATTGCAACGTCCTCTGTGATGCTGAAGTCAAACTTGGTGCAGCATTGGTGTTGTCTGCTTAGATTAGGCCTTGCGGTGACCTATCCTGCCAAATGTGTCCAGTTTTCCATAGAAATGGTTTAGTTGGTTCACTCTAAAAACAAGCCTGGGAGCAAGTGAGGCTGTCTACAACGTGAGGAAAGAGGAGGCTTTCTGTGCAGGAAATATGAAGGCTAGTGATCAATCTTTGCAATTTATTTAAGAGTTACTGCCATTAAATTGCTTTCAAGCACTGTAATACATCAGTAATTTCAGCTGTGTTACAATTGAGGCATCTACAATCAGCTCCAATCACTGGAAGGCTTTTTGAGTTTGATTATTTTTATCTCTTCTTTCATAATAACTGTAGCTAAACTAGCAGAAGAAAAGGAGAAAGTGATTGCAAATTGTCATCTATAGAAGACAAAGTCTGTCAAAGTGGCAAAAATAGGGCAGGCTGTTTCAGTGCCAATGGCAAAGTGGTGAGATGATCCGTGCATACCTCTTGGGCCCCAGTGTCATTTCAACAATACATGATTTGCTTGTAGATTCTTCTGCAACACCAGCTCATAAAAACATGAAATAAGAGAAATGGCAAAGGAGAAATGAATCAACACAAACTGAACCTTGATATGCACAAAGAAGGCCCTAAGTGTGTGCCTGAACTCACAATTTTTTCCACTACCATAAATTGTACGTATTTTGTATTTCACTTCAGTGTGATAATTTCTTTCAACTACTGATGTCTATTGAAACTTTAGTAAATGTGAAATGCAATCTGTTTGGTTAGGCATGGAAAACACTTCTCTAGTAGTCAGTATTGCAACTCATTTGTATTGAAGGTAAAAGGACAGAGTGAGATAGGGAGGAGCTTGCACTATATCATAACACTGCTATTTGTCTTTTGCTGTTGGATATGAATTCCTGAGGCAGTTTATTAATTCCTGTAGTCTTAAAACAGGAAACAATTTTTTTAAATCCAAAGTCAGTACAGAAAATAACACAACAATAAACTTCTAGTCTAAAAATTTCTATTAAAGCATCTATTCAGAACTGTCATGAATCTCACCGAGTTTTAGGATCTTACTTAGGATACTGCATTTTATTAATGTCCTGCTCATTAGTATCATTAGTAATACACTTTAATTTTCAATCTCCCAAATTTACTGTAGATAGACTAATCTGGAGTAGCAGCCCAAACTGTTGGTGAAAGAGCCAATAACCACAGGAAAAGGGATGGGGATTTATAACTCACTTCTATGTGTTGTGATCCTGGAAGGGACGTAGGTGCCTGCTGCAGGAGGTGCACAGCCCCCCTGTGCCTCTGTGCAGGCACTGTTCAGAGCTGTTGTCCTTGTCTCTGAGCTTTCTGCAGCCAGGAGGGTTCATCATGCGGGTTAAACATGCTGGTGGAAGTCACACATCTGGGAGCTTGAAAAGAAACTACCTACATCCCAAAGCCAACTTAATTGAAAGAGCAGTCCAAACAGAAAATTGCCTAAAAGCTTCGTATTTTATTTCCAGAATCTCTCTTGGTCAGAAGGAAATACTGGTGAAAGAGAAATCATCATGTGAGACAAAGTCCTGAGAAAAGTTCTGTGCCCCAAGTCCTTTCCATGCTTTCCAGTGCGGAGCTGACAGTGTTACAGCTTTTACTGCTGCCAGGCTTGTGCTTCTGCTGGCTGCCAATGCAATACAAACAGCAGTGGCTCATCTGAATGGGGAAATTAGCTGGAACTGTTTGGCAGGGACTGCTGTAGAGTCACTTTCCACAGCTGGTAGTGCCTCCCAGCAATGGAGCACCTGGGGAGCTCTGCTGAGAAGTCGTGGTGTGTGCAGTCCCCAACCACACGGCCCCATTCCTCTTTATAGACTGCCTTTAAAGAGCTGTGGGCTGCAGCTAACTATTTTAACACAAACCATTTCCTTTTCGCTTCCCAGAGCAACAAAAACATGTTTGCATCAAGTCCCAAAAATCTCTTATTCCAGAATCACTTTCATTACCAGGACAGAGGAGGAGGGGTAGGACAATAGAAGTCCATCATGAAGGGAGTGTAGAAGTGGGAGACAATGGAAATTTACTGATAGAAGTTTATATAAAATAATAAAA
>VZUA01105650.1:55866-75977 GCA_013401035.1 Horornis vulcanius
TCACAGACCTATGGAAAATTATCCCTTGGGGATTATGGGTCACAGGCTAAAAGTGAGTACTCTAGAGGACTGGGATTAAGCCATCTGGGTTAACATCATGGAAGTTAGGTGTTTGAATATCTTTGGAATTCTCAGCATCAACTATCAGCTGGAGTGAGAATGTGCTCATGGAGAGCTGTAGGAGAGTAGTGAGAGAATGGGAGGTTTCCATCCTTGCTTGACTTGTGACTTTTCTGTGCCTGGAGAAAACCTTTGCTCTGTTCATGAAATGTGAATTTACAGAACAGGGTTGTTTTTTTTTTCATCTGCACTTGCAATGCAAGAATTTCAGCAGCAAGGCTTTTATTCTATTACAAAAAGAGGTAGATATTCCTTTTCTTCTAATCTCAGACCCAATTTCTTACTCTGAAGTACAGTGTAAAATCTATACACCTGCATCCTACAGTGCTGTAATGAACAGTGCCATGACCTGTAAGTCACGGCTTTCAGTGAAAAGCAGTCAGATCTGTAATTCTTCCAGCTGCAGCACTTAGCTTTCCCTTGATGGCTGAGTTAGTCCCTTTACTTAGGTTGGCCAGGTAGGAACAGGATGAATCAGACACTGTAGGACTCAGACATTAGCACATTAAAGACAGAGTTTTGTGGCTTTTTATGGGGCTCATTTTCTATCTAGAATGAATTTCTTGGCAGTTAGCCTGGCCGTCAGATAAACATACACATTTTCTTGAGCTCTGTCTGCTTTGTCCATTCCTTAGCCATGCTGACACACTAAACCTGCCTTCCTTGGACACACAGGCTGTTGGGTAGGTGACGGGTTCTCTCTGGGTCCTGCCTGGAGGCTATTTGCAGAACGAGCAGCAACCACAAAGAGCCAAAGTCATCAAGAGCCAATGACCACATCAGCCATGTCCTTGGGTGATCCATCTCGTGTTATCAGACTAACAACTCAGCTGGGCCAACAACTTCTTCAACCTCTCATCTGCCCCTCAGCCACTCATGGCTGACAAAGTGGCATCAGGGCCAAGGATTTGCAGAAGCTGCACAAGAGCCCACCTACACTGTTGTTTTCCTGCACTGACCCCCCCACCAACTATTAACTACTAGATATTAAGTCAAGTCAGTCACTTTTACAAGCCCAAGCTTCATCCACTCCTGTGAGGGTAGTGCTCAAAAAGGCTAAACCAGTGCTCCTCTCTCCAGTGCCAAATGCAGAGCTTCACTGTGTTAAGGACAGGAAATTAACCCCACAAGTTCTCCCTCTATTTCCATACAGATCTAGCTGGGTTCTCTGCAGGTATTCAGCACAGGTGTTAATCTTAAATTCTGTTAGAGACTTAAAGAAATGATAGAAAAACATCCCATTTCAGGCATGAGCTCTCAGACTGCAGTGGGTTTAACAGTATAGTTTTATTTCTCTGCTGCTGGTATTGCACTGGGCAGCACAGCAGAAGGTGGAAGAGAAATAGAGCAGATTGGTGGCAGATTTTGAAGGGAGGTGGCCTTGGGCCAGGAGAGACATACAAGATAAAAACCCTAAGGTTTTGTATTGGTTGTTTTGTCTTTTTTACTTCATAGCTGTTTTAAATTGTAGCCATTGTATAGTCTGTGCTGTCCTGGCAAGCGCCCTGACTGTTTCATTGCTGTCCTGAAGGCTGATATGAGTCTATGGTTAATTTGGGGATAAGTACTTGTGAAATAAAAAAGACAAAACAGAGCACAGAAAAAATGAGGCTGTCTGAGGAGAAAAAAGCAACTAAATCCATTTTATAGCGATAAGGTGAAGAAATACCAGATGGCGGATTTACCCTCTTGTATGCTGGTGCTGAGTATTGCCTCCAAAAAAAGTCTGGAGTACTGACTCAGAAAAGGTCTGGTGGTGGAGTTGGTATTTTTATGTTATAGTAGTGAACAGAATACACCTTGTAATGAAAAAATCCAGCAGGAGACATAAAAAGTTCCAATTAAACATTCTCTTTATTGGGGCCTTGCTCCAGAATGGCACAAGTGATAAACGCCTAGAGTGCTCATCAGTGCTGCTAATGAAAAGACCCAGAGTCACATGTTACACTTTTATTTGGATTTAGATCAACACCACAGATAAGATACTTTGGTCAAACACAAGAACAGATTGCTATGCCGCTCCTTCCTGGCTGCAATAAGTACAGTAATGTGTAAAAAAAAATCTGCTGGTTCTCCTGGAACACCAAATGTAAATCTTGGATTGGCACATACATCTAATAAATACGCTGTTTGCACTTAGCACTTTAAAACGTAATTGCACATGCAAGATGTAACCAGGCTACTGATCACCTTCATCATTGTCCCTGTCCTATTTTTACTTTTAAAGTTCTTTGCTTGCCTTTTTCCCAGCAAGAATAGAATTTGCTGCTCTACTCAGTATTTCAGTGATTAATCTGCTGATTTTGACACATTTAGCAGAGGTCACATTGAGGCCTTCCTGATAGAATGGGTATCTCCTCTACAGCTTGGCTTGAAACACTATGCAGGTAGCAATGGAAGTCCACTGAAGTGAGGCGAGGGGCGTGCCCAGAAGCTGACGAGGAGAGGTTAACACCAAGCAAAGATACAGTAGAGGGACAGGTGTGAATGCAGTTCTTACAATATCAAGAGTCAATACTACTACCACACAAATAAAGACATATCAATAATATATTGTACAAGCTTATACAGCAACACATGTTGATTTGCAACATTGTACAGTTTAAATCTAAAGTGCACAGCCTCAATCTGAGGTGACAAAACAGTACTATCAATATAATAAAGGCAACACAATTACAGACACTATTTATTTCCTCTTACTTCATGTCCTCATATTACATTGAATCAATACTCCATTTATCTATTTTAGATGAAATTAAACCCACATTGCACTTCTTATTTTGTCTTCAAGTATTTTAGAGACAGCAAAACCATATTGCTTTACAAACACAAGTTGGCCATTCAGGCAAAGTTAAAACCAAAACTTTAGTAGGGTTATAAGTAGACAGGTCTAAGCTGCAGAACTCTTACCAACACTTCCAGATGCTGGGGGGAGAAAGGATAAATTTAAGGTTCCATGCCAGAGACACCTCTAAAGCTAAGGAATGATGCAGCAAGTAATTCTGCAAGTGATGTGCCCATGGTTTCTAAAAAGGTTGTGAGGTTCTGTAGGGATTGTTCTTTGGCAGATGTAGCCATATCTTGACTTCATTGTAGACAAGGATCGAGTCCAGCACTGTGAAAATCCTTTGACAAAACAGTTTGTACTTGGACCCCATCCCTGTCACTCAGATTACAGTCACATTTAATTTAGGCCTTGTCTTGCAGACTTGTACATCTGTAAGAAGTCTTCACCTTCTTAAACCAGCTGTGAGATTTTCAATGTAATTTGGGACTGCTCACAGCAGAAATTGTTTTGGGATAAGAATTTACTCAGACATGACCTTATTTTTTTTTAATAGGCTTTTTAAACACGGAACACAGAAACCATCCAAATACAACCTTATTTCAGTCTTGGTTAGCACTGTATATTGATTGTGCGTCTGCTTAGGCCACGTGGGAAACATCATTAGGAATAATAGCATCCTATTGTACTGTAATTGATCTTATTAAGTGGTTGTAAGAGCTGCAGTCCTCTTGAGGTTTTTCAGTAACCAACACTGGAGATGTACAATCCATATGACACGGATAAAGAATGTATTACGTGGGCTTGTCTTTTAAAATAAGCAGTAATAAATATTTGAGGCACCTCCATCAAAAGAAAAAGAATCCCAGTTAATTTTCAGCTTCTGTCCTTGCAGTTTTATAACCCATATAAAATAAAAATATATAGTTTACAAAATAGGATTTTTTATATATATATATATTTCCTTTTGTAAAACTATACTTATTTAAATACATTTGAAATGTTGCTATAGGTAAATTAGAAATTCTGTTCTAATACTACGAAAAAGGCAAAATCCTTTCACTTTTAAACATACAGCATGCATATTCTGCATCTCACCACCCCCTCCCACTTCCCTCAATCTGATTTTGTCATAATTTTGGGCAACTTTGGCATCATTCAGTCTGATTGCTGTTAATTTAAAATAATTACTGTGTTAAAATTTGGGGTAAAAATTTAAGTACCTTCTGGTCTTCCATATTTGTTTCAATGAAGCTTTTTTTGTGCAGCTAATTATTAAGGAGGCATTCTAAAACTCAGGAAAGGACTTTAAAGGAGCCATGTTTCTTGATTTTAAACTGTACTCTACTCCAACGCCACGATATAGAAATAGATTTACTTTGGAACAAACTACAAATACATTCGCACAGTTTGTGACAACTTAATTGTCTACTTAGAGGTCCAGGAACAGCCTTTCATACCCAGTTATTATAAATCTTGTCCCAGGCGTTCTATTTCATCAATCAGGAAATCAATGTCTTGGTGAGTGGCCGCAGGGTTGGAGATCACCATCCGGAAGAAGTTCACTTTGTCTCCCAGGGGCTGATAGCTCACCATGGTTGTGCCATACTCCATCATCCTGGCTTTTATCACTGGTGCCACCTGCAGAGCAACAAAAAGCAGGGGATGATGATGATGATGACTATTATTATTGTCATTATTATCATTATTTTCATTATTATCATCACCCTGATTATTATTACAACAGAGTATACTTCCTTTTTTTTTTTTTTTAATAGAGGATGGAGAGCTGCAAGCAGCTGAAATGAAATTACATCCAATATTAATAAAAACACTAAGCCCCAGTAAGGAATAAATGTCAAACTGAAAAGGCATTCAATTTATCTCTTTTTCTTTGTCCTGCTCTTTAGATGACTGGGGAATTTCCCTCTGCTACTTCCTCAAGATTGCTGACAGGGATGCAGTAGCTGTTTTTTGTACTGTTCAAACATGGCTACAATTGTTTTATATGCTGGGATGCTGTAGTATTGTTGAGCTTTTGCTGCCCTTGCTGGGTTTAGTGACTGCAGTTCACAGCAGCTTCAGTACATAAAGACAGAGCAAATACAAGCTCTGGAGATCAGGCAAAGCTGGGGAATACCACACCTGGCGAGCAGAGCAAGGTGGTGCCAGACTGACCTGCAGTAAAATGACCATGGAGGAGGTGTCATTTGCCAGAACCTCACCTTGCCCTGTGCCCTGGGAGATGATTCTGGGGACTGCCTGCCTGCAAGGGTTTCAGTGCTCACCTTCATCAGGCGGCTTGTCCTCTCTTCACTGTCCTCCATCCCACGCAGGCTGGGAGGTATGTACCAGAAGCAGACATTTGTGTGCTGAGGCTAAGCACAGAGTAATAATAGTTTACATTGTAAGAAATGCTCATAATATCTCAATTGCAATTAAGTTCATGCCTTTCCTCCCTCTCATACATCATCTTGTGACAGCAGTCAATTGTTTTCATTATTGTGGTCCACTGAGAGTCATCATCATTATTAATGCAGAAAAGATAATTTTAAGCAATTTATTTCCAGGGTGTCAGACGCAGAAACACATCATCCAGCTGGGCAAATATATTTATGCCTTTCTGAAAGGCATCTGGATTTTGCAGCTCCTGTCCCCTCCAGGGGCTGAAGGGATCGTGTGGCTAAGGCAAGAGTCTATTACAGATAATTTAGAGGTGAGGACCATGTCATTTACTTTTATTATATGACAGAATAATATAGAATCTGATTCTGTAAACAGGAGCCACAGGTGGTGCATAAGACAGTCTAAGATTTTCTTACATTTAATGAAATTTATTACTTCTCAATCTGATTCAGCTAGCTGCTGTATTAATATGCATGTACCACAGCATCCTAGCTCATTTAACATCTATGGGAGCATTAAGCAGAAAGCATAAAGTAAGAACTAGTTGACATTTTGTGCATTTTTATCTCCCAACAGTTGCCTGTTTTGTTATGTTCCTCTTTGCTGGATGCTAAATGTGTGTTACAGCAACTCCTCCTGCTGCCAGCTCCTTTACTCAGTCACTTTCATCAGACCAAATGGACCAAATTCAGTGATGACATGGGAGATGGGCAAAATAAATTCCATAGTGATATGTGGATATGAGTCTGTAATCTCTGAAGAAACATACTGATGTTCATCCTTGTTCTCTTTTACATATAGAACAGCTGCTAACTTGGTAGCAGAGGTTTCTACCAGGCCTGTCCCCAACCCTCACAGCTGGAGAGGTTGTAGTATTGTTGAGCTTTTGCTGCCCTTGCTGGGTTGCTCACACAGCAAAGGCCAAGCACAGCAGAGGTACAGCCACCCAACCCAGGCTGCACTGCCATGCCCTGGGCACTGTGCTCCAGCCAAGCTCCTGGTATCCAGGGCTCCCATCCCAACTGGAGTCTCTCCACATAACATACCTGCCAACATCTGCACCCCAGTGGTGCAACCTCTGGGTGCCAGCTGGGCTCCAAAGCAACATTTGCCCCTGCCCTGCTGACTGCACCCCATCACAGCAGAGACCTCGATGCAGAAGGTCCCTCCAGGTCACACCAGTTCCCCTGCGACTGCACACCTAAGAATGCTGATAAAACTGCTCTGCAGAACTGTCCTTTCAGAGCTGTGTGGGGTACTGTACCCCCACTCCTAACAGACCTTGCTATTAGGAAACTGAAACTTGTTTTTATACCTTAAGAGCTGGTTCTCATTGTGCCTCTGTGTGTCGTGTTAGGCTGAGATACTGGTGTTTTGTTTCAGCAGGTTTCAACTGAGCNCCTCTGCCACAAGAGGCTTTGTTACAAGGGTCCCTGCTTTCTGTCTCATGCTGTTTGATTTGACCTGCTGGTAGCATCCTGATAGGTAATGAAGCAAACAACTGAGAAAACGAAGTTGAACTACATACCTTTCCATCAAACACCATTTCATACCCTTCTCTGTTATTTATTTTATTGTATAGGTATTCAGCAAGTTCCAAGCACTTATCAATTTGTGCTTCAAATCCTGTGGTTCCCTTTACAGAGAGATGAAGAAAAGAAGTTACATAAATATCTGTTCTGTGAAATAAAAGGACAAAAGGACTATGCAATACTTGCCATCAGCACATCAGCACAAGTCACCTCTCAGAAGTCTCTGTGACATCACTTAAGGATCTGATTCTATGTGATGAAAGGCACTTTGATAAGCAGAGCTCATTTGTCTCTAGCTCCTGCCACTGAAACCCCTATAGCCAATTCTGCAAAATAAGCGTCAGGTACCTGCTTGGTTCTCAGGAATATTTTGTTAAGAACCTGAATACACCTCAAAGGGTGCCTTTGGTAGTTTTTGCAGAGAGGCTGAGGACAGTTTTGGATAGCTTGGACTGGCACAGAGAGGGGTCTTCAGGAGGTGTTGAGTTCCAGACATGGGCTATCTCCCCCTATTTCCAGGATAGGGGATTTTAATATTCCAGGAATGACATGCTGGGGACTTTCCAAGATTAATTTTTTTCTTTTTTAGTTAAGCACAGATTGGGTAGATACACTTTTAGAGCCCAGTCTGATGACTGAAAATACACAGGCCTGTGAAATCTAAACATATTTGTTTAGATACTACTCTGCCTCTGTAGTGTTTTGCCCTCTTCTTTTCTAACAGATACCATACAAACTCAGAAGCTGTGTTTTTAAGAGATGCAGAAAAGCCTGCTTTTTCTTCTCTGGCAGAAGTCATAATCCTCTCTGTGACATCATAATTGTTCCTGCAATCACCAACTGTGATGCCTCAAACAAAGGGTGCAGCTTCAAGAGGGAGGAAGGGGAATAAACAGATGAAATAGAAACTCTTTAGGAAACATACATCCTATTTTGTAATGTTAATATTACAAGCAGAGTGTGAGAAGAAAAAGAGCAGTACAAGGCATATTTAAAAATGGGCTTTAGGATAAATGTCTCTGAGTAATAGATGCATGTCCCTGCTAAATCTGTTCTGGCAGTGCAGAACTGACTTAAAAGCTCACGTAATTATCCCTCTGTGTACAGAGATTTCAAAACAGAGTAGAGGCAGCCATGGGAGAAAGGCTTGGAGTAAAAGAGACATGTGGCTAAAATTGCCTGCCACTTTGCAGACCTCAGTGAGCACAACAGCTATTGCATCCTCCTTTACAGACTCCCACACCTCCTCAGAGGTTTAACAAAGCACAGGAGAATCTATAAGGCTTTCTGGAAATGAAAACAGTGATGTCATCTCCTCTGAAAAACCTTAGGCAACCTCACATAATAGATTAAATAAATACACGCAAGAACTTATTTAGCAATATAGATAAAGCAATCATTACAGCTGGTGTTTACAGATTTCCCAGCGAAGAGTTTTTGATGAGTTTTCCTTTACTCCTTCAGAAGATTACTTCATATCTACTGCATGCAATGAAACTAGTTATTCCAGTCTTGATTTGCCATATTTAATATCTGAATGTAATTAAAATATCTTTTTATTTCCAGAAGTCTGTGTAACAACATTCCAGGTATATGATTTATGCTGTTAAGACTCCTACAGTTACACAAGGCAAAGGCTATGCAAAGCCATACAGTTCAAGTTTCAAAATCATGTGTGCTGCTTTGAAGCTCTGTCGTTAAAAGTAAAAAACCCCCAGAAAATAATAATGTTCTTTCTTTCATGTTATATATGTGAAATTCATGTCAGGTATTTTCTAAAACTATGATTGCAGAAAAAAAAAAATCTCAAGTGTATCTGGTATGCATTATTTTAACACAAACAAATGTGTAGCAGGCAGTCCTACCTTTGCCCTCCACATCAGCCATAGCTTGAAGACATCAACATGCCGTCCACACTGCAAAGCCTTGTCCCCTGTGTCGTAAGACAAGTCGTAGTGCTTGTCTTGTTGAAAGAGGTAGGAAGCATGCATTTGATTGCAACTCTGCATCAATCCCTTATGGACACAAAGACATAAACACAGGGATGTTGGCAAAGATTTAACTACTGCTTTGTGGGTTGCTTTTGGGTGAAAAATTACAAACACTCAAATTCAGTCAAGTATGTCCAAGTGCAAAAGGAAGATCAGAAAAAAAAGCACAAAACTAGACTTAGATCAGAAAAAAAAGCACAAAACTAGACTTAGTTGTTCAATGGACTAATCCCTATCTATGCCCAAGATGCCTTGGTACCTGATCCAGCAATGTGCAATCCACTCCCACATCCAAATAATTTTTTAAAAAAGCTGGACAATGTGCTTCCTAGCATTCTTATGCTTAACTCCATTTTTGGATCTTGCCTTTTCTTCTTTGTTCTGGTTCCTTTTCTTCCTTTCCTTTTAAAGCTTCTTTTCTGAGTCACCAAGACAACTGGTGACTAATCTAAGGAATATCACAGGAGTTTTCAATTGCTTTGGTCTCTAAAATTCTGATTTTTATTGTTTTCTTTCTTTGTAGGAAGAGTTCTTTTCTGCAAAGCCCTCAGCTGAAGATTGGATGCTTAAGCGGTACAGAAAGCTTTGAACAGACAGAAGAGCATATGGCCTTTAAAAACCCAGCTAGAGCTATTTCTGGGCAGCAACATACCATTCTAAGAAGTAACTTTGTGGGAGGGACAGAAGCCAACAAGGTGAGGAAACCTGGCTCATGAAAGCATGAGGTTTCCTTTTTAGCTTTTTAAGTAAAATGCAGATAGTCACGTTCTTGCTCTAGTTAAGATCTCAACCAAGTTTATGGTGTACCTTAGGGCTATTGCCTAAAATGGCAATTTCCAGTCCAAGAAGAATCATAACATGGCTGTTTATCATCAAGTCTAATCTTTATGTGTAACTCAAAACTGAGATAGCAAAATGAGAGCAGGGGGAAAGAATTGACTTTCTCCTAATCTGAACCATCTGTTCTCACTAGAAGTCAAGGATGGTACTGACTTCAGCTGGGCAGGCTTTGTCTTGGGGAACTGACCCAGAGGGCAAACAAAAGCCAGTTTCTCTCTTCCTAAGTGCAGTCACTTTATATACAATCTGTTGTACAGCTGTTAGCAAAACAGCAACCAGCTTTTTGATGGCTGGTCTATTAAGTGGTGGCTGTTCGGCAGCTGTCCCAGTAGTGACGGTTATATGAAAATTACAGGCTTGAAGGGTAATTCAAATTCTAGCACTAAACAAAATGTCTACTTTTTATTCCAGTGCACTTACTGTTCCATTTTTACTTCAATGTGCCCCCAAGTGGATATATAGATCAAAGCTGGGGAGGAATAGCATAAAAGTCTAGAAAGTGTAATGATGCCTCGATTCTGGACCAAACGTGCTGCATGTAAACCATGACTTTCACCCCAAGAGGACCAGAGTTTGCCAGCAGTTACATCTTATGCTACACAGCAAATAGTAGGGTTACACAGGTTTGCAGCCACAGCTGCAACCATGGACATTTAGAATGAAAAGTCTCTAAACTCTGTACAGATACTGGCACTGATTGCCTCATTTTTGCTAGACATTTGCTTTAATTCCTTTTGCAGTCATGGCATATTTACCTCATGTAAATAGAGGTCTTTCCTCAGTTCCAGTTGTAATCTTCATCATATTAGCAAGTATTAGCTATGGCACAGTTATGAAGAAAACATCCAGGATTTTCAGAAGTAAAATGTCAGAAAGAAGCAGAGAAGCATGTATATTGTGACATACCTCTTCTCTTACTAGCAGGGCTGAACACTGCAGTGGGACGCCCATCATCTTGTGAGGGTTCCAGGTTACTGAGTTAGCCCTGGGACAGAAAACCACATGAAACTCAGACATTGTTGATGAATCCCCAGAGACATTTAAAAGTAATTAGAATAATACAGAGTAGAAATACTCACTTTTTTCTTTTTCTGAGCAAGCAAAGCTGAAAATAATCATGGCTGATATTAGGAAAGCAAGGCCTTCACAGGGGACCTAATCCACTCCAGTTGGCTTTTGGATGACAATCCTGGCAATTTACCACAGGATAATTGCTCTATCCACTAAATTTAATCAGTGTTAAACTTTCTGGGGAGTCATCTATACTTTACAAACATAGGGCAAACTTCCTAAAAACACGCACTGGACTGATGAACTTTCTAAAACTGCACAGTCAATTAAAGATGCAGATAGGAAGCTGCCAACCTAGCAGATCTCCCTCCCTCTGATTCCAATTTCAGCAAGATTTTAGTAATTAGCTCACACACGCATTTCAAAAAATTCCTTGAAATTCTTCTGGGTATCACTAAGTCTCTGAGTAGCCTGGAAAACGTGTTCCACAGTAATTTTTCTTGTTGCTCTGATGATGGCAAATTTTTGTAACTCCTTAATTTTTGCTTTGAGAAGTATTTAAAGATAACTACAGTATAATAAGCATGGAACTGACCCATCTTGCCAGAAGAGTCTGATCCTGCTTGCCTTTAGGACACACGTGCTGGAAAAACTGCTGTAAGCCTAGGTTTTGGGAACAAACAGAGAGCTGACATAATATGGTCTAGAGAAGATGCATTTGGGACTGTGGTAAAGGCTGAATGGAAGATTGTCCAGTTGCTTACTATTTTAATTCTGTGTTATGCTTAACTAGCTATTTTATAATTACTGTTGTTACATATGATAAGTTAGCTGATAGATGTATATATCTGCATCCTATCTGGCAAGCTGTCAGGGACACATAGTGCACATGATTTCATCTAGTGCAGTGATTTACATTTTGATGGTATAAATCAGTCAACTGAGGCATGTGAAAACTTAAAGGACCCAGGACACACTTGCAGGCAACACTGATGTGAACATAAGTGAGCATGCTAGAATTTAGCAGTGTTTTCCTTTGGAGGACTTGGAGACAGTGCTACAGGTTTATGCACCTCCTGCCAAATTGCTTCCTCTCCTTCAAAGCAGGAAACTTCAAAATTCACAAGAACATCAGGCAGTACTTCTGTGCTTTCTTTTTTTGCTTCTATTTAAATGGGAGTGTGCAAGTGCCTGATGCAAAATCTGTAGGGAACAGTCTTCCACCGGCAACATCTGGCCACTTGGCTTGGCTTTTTGGGTATTTGGCAGCTCAGTATTTAATAAGCTCAGTCAGTCATCTGATTACAGCACCAAAGCTAATGGTTCTGAACATCCACTCAGGTTTATCAATTTCCCTTGATATGATACTTTGTACAATTTTATTTGTGCCTATGCAAAACCAGACAGAAATTCTTTAGGAGACCTCTAAATAACAATAGAGGTATGCATTTTTTCAAGCAAAAGGGTTACTTACTCACAACAGCCAGATGTGAATTATCTGTCTAAAACATTTAGTTTACCCTACGGTCACTTATTTACCTAATTAGATACCAATTGCACACAGAAAAATTATTAATTATGTAAAATTAAAAAATCTACCGTTTTTCATTTGTTATCAGTTATTTTGGGTTTCTGTCATCAGTATGTGTTTGAAGAAATTGCTGACCAAGACAAACAGTGAAGTAAAAAAATCTACAGGAATCCACAGATGTTTTCCAAAAGCATATTATGTTTGCCCAAATAACTGAGCACCAAGAACCTATGTGATTTTTTGGCTCTGGGTCAAAGATAGAAAAAAAAGAAATGTTTTTCCTTTACAGATTTCAAATGTATGACAGGAGAGATTCATGACTGGCAGAATTTGGTCCCGAGCCATCATTAAATACAGACTGATGCAATCACTGACCAGCCATAGCCCCGGGAAGGATGCCCAGACCCTCTGTGGGAGCACTCACACATGCTTTTCTCATGTAGCTGTCACCCCCTGCCTGAGCCTCTGGATGGGGACACCAGGCTGGAACTCCTGATGCTGGCCAGACCTATCTGCTCCACACAATGGGGTTGGTGCTTCCTTCAGGGCACCTTCCAGCACCTTGAAATCTGCCATGAGGAGACTGGAGGGCGTGGTAAGGACAGTCTTGCAACTTGTCCTCCTGTGACAGGAGTATTTCTGCTGGACTGACTGTTACCAGAAGGATGTGAGTACTCAGAGCACAGTGTGCTGCAGTAAATGTTCCCTCTCCTATCAAACATGAGTAACAGCTTCAGTTCTCTTCTACTCAGACCTGTGATAACTCCATTATCAACCATGAAACAGAAAGGTCCATAAAGGGTCTGCTCTAGAAGTTCCCACACTTCAGATCTGGACAAACTGAAATGACCAGCTGTGTCCAGCAAGCAGAAGAACAGCATGCAAAATAACAGATTTCCTTAATTCACTGCCACATATATTGAGATGGTGCTGATCAAAGCACTTAATAAAATCCAGTGGACTTCTGGATCTAAAGCGTATTATGTGGAAAATGCTCCACAGCAGATTTAACCTGAACTTCTCATTACAGCACAATTTGGACAGCAATTTGGGAGGCAAACCCTTTGCTTCATATTCTGCTCTCACAGGCAACAAGGTTTTTGCTTGCTGGATATTTGGATATATCTCCTTTTAATGCATGATAAGTCTGGAGTGCTGTAGGCAGTCTTAACTAAAGGAAGTTCATAGAATCATTTGCTGCTCTCCAAATTTTGCATGAGAGATGTATGAGAAAAGAACTGAATCATCAAAGTATCCTCCTAATCTCCAGGATCAGGATGAGGAAGTTGTTTGTAATTTTAATTGGCAAGGAACAGCAATTTGATTTAGTGATAAAGAAGTAGAAAGGGAGTAATGATTTACTCTCAAACATCATGAGCTTCAGTAAGTACAGAAATGCAAGTGACTCCATCTAGCCTAGTGCAGTGCCTCTAGAAAGTGGACTAAATAGGTGACTGGGAAGAATACAAAACAGGGCAAGCACCTATTAACTTTCTCTAAATACTCTCTGAGCTTCCACTCATGTGTGGCTTACAGAAATCCTGAATGGTTTTTGTCTTTTCTTGAATATAGATAAATCGCAACATCCTATAGAAAGACTTCCACATCTTAACTAAGTGTTTCTGAGTAAGCAGCTGGTTTAAAGTTTAAGCTCAGTCCTTCCAGCCTGGAATAGCATCACTTACATTCATCTGCATTGTCTACAATGTCTATGAGTTCATGACTACAACTGTGCATACATCCAGGCACAGATTTTCTGAAGACAGCAATAACACGGTCTGGAGAGGGCTATTCTCTCCAGAAGTGACAGAGCAGGACATCTGCCCTAACTGCAGGTGCACCCATGTTTTACAATTAAAGTTTTATACTTCAGTGTACCAGACCTACAAGATTCACTTCTTAGAGGAATGAAATTGCTAGTTCATGTTGGATGTTGAATCAGAGAATGCTGCAAAAACTGCTCTGGATCTGTGAATATATGGTGGGAGAACAGAGAAACAAGCATGGAATGTCTGCTGTTTATACATCAAAACAAACGCCACACGACTGTAGCACAACCCTGCAATGCTCCTTCAAGTGGAAGGACAGTTTATATGATTTCTCCCAACTGGATCTCAGAGATAACATTGATCCTTACTTTTTACAGGCATTGCTATAGTAATCACAAGTATGTTAAAATGCATTTAATAAAAGTCTTTTATTGATACTAATAAATCATACCTTTCAATGCCATTTAACTTCCATTTGTGTTTCCTGGACATCAGGAGCCCACCACCCCATGCTCCCTGGAAGGCAAGACACATTATCTTAATGAGAGCTCTGCTTTCCTCCGTGATGACAGCTGTGCATTCCCATCAGTTTGGGACCCTTTTTATCTCACTGATGTGGCACATTCCAAAATGACCAGGCAGACGGGGCCTGAGGCATGAGCTGTGCTGACAATTTCCTTCCAGTAGCTTGCAAGCAGCAGTTAATAGCCCCTAAGACAGGCACTCACTCCTATAATCTGCAAACCCCTCATTTGCCCCTCTGCACGGGCACATTGGGCTGCCCCGCACTGTAATTAACGACTTGCAGATCTGCTCCTGGGTCAGCTGCTTTGTCTCTTGTAGTCACTAAGTTATAATACCAAACCAGGCTGGGATCTCAGCTGCTCTTGGGGATTTCCATCATATTTTGGACCCACTACTGCTTGTCCTGTACTCGTTTGCCGTCCTCAGAGATTTGGGAGAAGCAGGCATTTCACTGAGAAGTATTTAAAGTCAATACAAATTCTTCCTTTGAATGGACTGATTTTGGATGACACAGTAATACAAAATCAGGACTCCCAAACCTATGGGAAGTCAATTACCAAGCCTTTTTGGAGAAAGGATTTGCAAAAATGACATAGAAGATATTCTAGGGCTGAAAGATGATCCTTCAGAAAGATTTCTTGGCAAGAGCCCAGATAAAGCTAAGTAGCCAATCTGATAAATTTCCTTAGCACTTGCATTAACCTCATCGGCAATTTGCAGTACTTTATTCCAGACAAATGTATCCTTTTCCTTATGTATTTATTTTGCAGCTGCTGCAGAAGCTGAGCCAGTGCTCAGTATGCTTCTTATGTATTTCTTTACTAATGGCATTTAAAGATAAAGCTGAAAGCCAAAAACACTCAAACTAGGTCATCTTAAGTGTCCCAGTTGCTACAACTACAGTCACAGTTCCTAAAATATCCCCCTGACCTGAGCTTTTCAGAGGAGTGGGAAGTCAGTGCTTGGATGTTAGACTTAATTACAGGAATTGAATACAGTGGGATTTGTACAAGATGACACTCTCCAAAATGAACAAATTAATGTTAATACGCCTTGTAATCCAGCCCTCCACGTATGATGGTACTTACATCCACGTGCATCCAGACTTTGTACTTCTTGCAGATATCTGCAATAGCTATGAGAGGATCAAATGCCCCATACACTGTTGTCCCAGCCGTGGCACTCACCAGAAAAGGAACAAATCCCTGCAAGAAAGTAGAGAGAAGCTGTGCATGTTCAGAGTGCTGCAGCCCCCTCATCCCGCGGCAGCCCCAGCTCCCCTGGTGCTGCCCCCACAGTGACCCCACAAGGGTCTCCCAGAGGACATCCCTGCCGCGTTACACCGGTGTCGATGCCAAAGAGATCACAGTTTCTACCTAAAGGTGGCAGCAAACTTCCGAACCAGTATCCTCCATCGATTAGGATGCATGACACAGGTAAGGGCTCAACAGAACAATTCTGCCTCACACCACCTGCCTGAAACAAAAAAGCCTGCACTGCAGGATGTCACATAAACAAACCTCAACCAGGCACCACAGTGAGAGAAGCATTTCTGGTGGACTGTGCCCTGGGCTGCACTGCAATTATCCCTGTCAGTGTCTGGCCATGTGGTGCCCCAGTTTTGTCAGTGGGAACATCGTGTCTGAGCTGCCTCCTGGGGCAGTGGGCAGGGGAGGTGTGGGGCTCAGCAGCCCCATCCCTCATGCAGAACAGGGAGACAGCTCTTCAAACATAAAAGCAGCAGCCCCCACAGAGGCCAGGGACTGTCTCCTGGATTCCCTCTGCTAAATGCTGTGCCTCACAGCAGAGCACTCACCAGCCATCACTTCTGCACCATGAGATCAAGGGTCTGTTAGAATTTATACCAGTGTTTCATTTTAATTTCATCTTTAGGTACATTGATTTCCTAAGGAGTACCTGGAGGTCAAGAGTGGCTACTTTTTTTTTGCACAACTGGGGTTCAAACCATCGAACAAGTCCAAACTTCCTTCTGCAACAGTCAGTAAGTTTGAGGGGCACTCTATTGTAATTTTGTCTTATTTTTTATCTACTGTACTACTTTTCTTGGAATAAATGTGCTTTTAATGAAGATTTGTGTTATTAATCAGCTTTGGCTGCTGTATGTCTAGTGAATATAGATGCTGAAGCATAGGGTTGAGTTCATTGCATATTGTAGTCTGTTTTAACTCCAGTTTCTCTTAGTGAACAAATACAAAAGTGTGTGCATTTTTAGAGATATGTGGATTTTAGTTTAGCTTCCATTGATTTGGTGAGTCTATGAAAAGTATTTTCAATGCATTGGAATAAAACAAATTCCCCAGAATGATTACTCTGGTTTTGACAATATTCAGCTGAGAAGCTGCATCATAGGCTGATAATATAAAAGAGGAGGATGTTATGCAAAACATCATATAAAATGAAAGCCAAATAGCTCCTGGATGTTATAAAGTAACTCTAAACCTATTTCCTCAGCAACTCTTGCCTCATTAATTGGCAGGCTACATTTTTAAGAAATAAATCAAAACTTAATGGGCAAGCCTGTGCTGTTTTACCAAGGAAAGCAAACAACTGGCATTACCGTTCTTTGGGTTTTTCTTCTTCTTTGGAAGCAGAAAAGCTGGTAAACTTACTTTTTGTTTGGCTTCAACAATTCTTCTTTCAAGGTCTGATGGGATCATTTTTCCTCTGGAGCAAGAGAGAGTTATATCAGTAACTTGGTCTTGAAATCAACTTTTGATGCTACTTCTTCACTTAATAGGAAAGCCAAAGAAAGAGCAAAGTGACTTTTTGGCCCAAGAGTTGTGCTGCATTGAAGAGGACAGAAAGACTCTGTCCATCAGTCTGAGTTTTCACCCTAATTATTTAGTCAATATATTTGCATCAGTATGATGATGGTAACAGAGAAAATATCTCGTGGCTACCCTATTAAAGACTGATGCTGCTCCTTGGAGCCTCTTGGTCCTGTCTGAAGTTACAGTCCTGGGAATAAGCTTCAGTCTCCCAGGGAGAGGTTCAGTTCAGCATCCCAAGAAGCTCACTGGATGCCAAATCCCAGGGTCCTCTCTCAGCAGGCACAGAAAATGCCAGCCAAGCTGCACAGCCCTGAGCAGTGCGACTCAGCTGTGCTGTCAGCAGTTGTTTCTGTGTTCCCTTCACAGGGATCAACTTGTTTCAGGGTGACTTTTCCACAGTTTAGTGAATTACAGGTTTGCATTTGCTGGAAGAAGGGTGTGAGAAGCTGCCAGTCTGACTTGGTAAATGCCCTGTCAGGCTCTTTGCACTGACTGTATTTGCAACACCTCCAGTATGAACCATCTACTTCAGATTCAGACTCAGTCATGTAAGGCTTGAAGGCTAATTTAGGAAATCCTGTTAATTAACTAGGTGCAACATAAAACAGTGCTGATACTGAATATTAAGGATATGGTTTTCTTTGCGTTAGACACAAGCAAGTCTATAAAAGAAGATGCAGTATGTATACCAGCAATATAAACATGTTAGATTCCCATGTTACAGAAATAAAGTCTTCACTGGCTTTGAATGTTGTACGTTTAGATTGATATAAATTTTTAAAGATTTTTTCAAATTTTTTTTCTTTCCCTAGGCCCTCATTTCCCACTGCTAAAAAAAAGAACCTTAATTAAAGCTCAAAATAAACCCTAATAAACCCATCAGTTTTAGTTCCATTTTGCATAAAAACCCTTGAACTGTTTTCATGACATTTAGATGCATGTCCTTTTTTAAAAATTATTAATTTATTATAGTAAGATACTATTGGTTCTGTAAGTTTTCATCCTCACATAGCTTACAATAAGATGGTATTTATTTCAGTAGAAATGGCTGTGTACTGCTGAGTTTTTTTGCAAAATCTCTCCTGCATATCCAAAACATAAAAATACTGAAAGAATAACTAAAAATAAAAAGCTCTAAAAATCTAAAAATTAACCCTGATCTTTCCTGCAGAAGTTCAAGGAAGGTCTAGAGTATTCAGCTCCTTGTGAGCTCCCCCCAGACACATGTACATATTCAGAGAAAAGCAATAGTAGTCTTATCCTCAAAAAAAGTTCCTGGGATCACTAGAGGAATAAAGAAAACAAAACCATGTCAAAGGAGAGCAATGAGTTCCTCCTCAAAACATAATTTAGATGTTGATCTTTAATAGTTTCTGATTTACTGAGCTTGTGCATAGAAACATACACAGAACTGGGCCGATGCTTTCACTGCCCAAATTTTTTACCAAAGCAAGCAATTATCCAGCCCCATGTCACATCAAGTAGATGCAGGAATTCATGGCCAGGAGAGGGAAATACCCAAGCAGAGGCAAGGTTTACCAGCTAAACAAGGCACACTCGGCAGGTGTGGGTCAGAATGGGAAAGAGCCACCAGGAGGTATGCTTGGTCATCCTGAAAACATCAAAAAGCTATCAATGTGCTCCTTCACCCTTCCACAGGCCCACATCTTCTCAGAAGGTCTTCTCAACCCCACCAGCCCACACCCTGTTCAAACAATCTGCTCTGTCCCTGCACTGTCTGCTGTGTCCCTGTGGTGTCTGAGAGACAGAGGAATCCTGCTGTTTACTTCAGCGTGGGCAGCCCAACCATTGTGGTCTGCACAGAGAACCACCACGCTGAGTTTGCACAGGAAGAAAAGGAAGACACGGCTTCATTGATCCACATCCACCTCTAGTGAATAAAAACAACTGGGGATTTATTTTGATATGTGTTGGTTTTTCTGACGTCATTAAATCCTCTCCAAGGTGTGTTCAGTCTTTTGTTAATAAAGAGATAATGGGACCATAAGTCAATATGCAGGCACTGTGATTAGCACTGTAAATTGCTTACTTAATGCTTGGTTTTAAATGGGAGAGCAGAGTATTTTGATAGCAGCAAAGCCTTCCATTTCTGTTAGAGATGTAATTAATTCAATACCTTATAACAGTGAGGGACTCAAATAGCATTTTCTGTTGGAAAGACTCTCAATAGAATCAACAGGAATTGTTCTAGTAATTTTTTGTCCCAGAGAAAGTGTTTTCCCTAAACCAAAAAATTTTTATCAGAACATGTTGATTTTGTTAATTTATCTTTTTCTCAAAATGGGTTTTCACTGAGAATTGAAACCTTTTAGTTGGGTGAGTTAACCATGCTTTTTAGAGCCTGTGTGAGCTGCAGATTAGTTGTCTCCTGTGCTGTTGGTTTCCAAGGACCACCATCCTCCTCAGCCTACACTTCCCACAATGCTGCCAAGATCCTTCTCTTCACATCCTATCACAAACATCCCTATCAAGGGCACTGAGGGAAATGCAATCCAGCTGAGAAAGATGGTAGGGGCATGAAGTAATAGAATTATATTAGCAAATGCTTCTCACTTTTTTATTCCTATAAACGGCCCACTTCAACTCCTTTCAATGGATCAAAACGCGAGAGTCTGATTTGACCAAAACAAGCTTCCTCCTGGTTTCTTAGCACAAAATGTAAAGAATGATATTAGTTTGATATCCTGTTTCACATCAGAATGAAAGAAAAAAAAATCAAGAAACCTCTGAGGATAGGAACTTTTAAGATTTTTTAATGAACTCCAAAAACAGATCCATAAAGAAGCTA